>ML677328.1:4526386-4707333 GCA_007922305.1 Dermatemys mawii | reverse complement strand
GATAGATAGATAGATAGATAGATAGATAGATAGATAGATAGATAGATAGACAGACAGACACACACACACAGAGTATACATTTTAAACAAACAATTTAATACTGTACACAGCGATGATGACTGTGAAGCCTGGTTGGTGAAATTAGGGGGTGGAAGAAGGTGGGATATTTCCCGGGGAAAGTTTTACTGCTAAATGATGAACTAGCTTGTGGCTGAGCCCTCAAGGGTTAACCCACTGTTGTTAATGTAGCCTCACACTCTACAAGGCAGCAGGAATGAAGGGGGCGGGGGGAGATAGCATGGCAGACAGAGACACACCACCCTGTGTGTGGGAGAAAGAGAGAGATGTATATTGCCCCTTTAAGTAAGCTGACCCCACTTTTAAGTACATTGTCTTTTTAAGTCAGTCAGGAAGTTGAGACAGTAGCTGCTGTCCCAAGCTCTCTCTGTCCCTCCATGTCCTCACCCTGCTATACATGGAGAAGGGGTAAGCAGGGTGCGGGAGGAGGGGGGAGGGTGTCGCCCTGACATTACTCCCCTCGTCCCCTGCACAGTAAGCAGGAGGCTCCTGGGAGCAGCTCTTAGGAGCAGCACATGGCAGTGTGGGGAGGGACAGCGGAGTTGCCAGCAACTGATAGCCTGCTGAGCAGCTGCTGCACAGGGAACTTACAGGAGCGAAGAGCTGATGCGGGGCTGCCGGTCCACCCTGGTTCCAAGCCCCCACATCAGCTAGCTCCAATGGGCTGCTCTTCCTGCAATCAGTGGACAAAGCAGGTAGCTGCCAAAGGATGTTATAAGGGAGCATTGCACAACTTTAAACAAGTATGTTCCCTAAGTGATCATCAACCTAACAACAAAATATGTTAACTGGGACGACTTTAAGTGAGGAGTTACTGTATCACGCTACACTTTCAATTGACGCCAACTTCACACAATCCAAAATGATCATCTTAATATTAAGACTTTGGTCAATGGAGGGTGGGAGTTTTGTGTTGAAATTAATTTTAAACATAAAAGAAAAGGGATGTTACATAAGCCTCATTAAAAATCAGCCTTTACCATTTTTATTTTACAAGTTTGATATCTTGACTAAAGATGTACTTACTGTGGTATTTTTTGAATCCTACTCTCAAGTTCACTTGCAGAATGTGTGTTCTCAATGGCAAAGGCAAAATATTTTAACATTGTTTTAAAAACAGGCAATATTTATTTTCTCCCTTTAGTTTACAATTAAAACACACTATGTCAAGGTTTTAAAGATATTGATACCATGCAGCTGAATTATTCTTTTACTAGCCCATGTATATTTTCTCTCTGTTCTAGTATGGAAGGTCATATAATAGATGATCTACTGTACATTTTGGAAGATCATTTTAATATCTTAAAGAATTGCTTAATTGTTTATTGATCTCATTATTATCCTACATTTGTGGTTTCTTCGGATGTTAATGTTAGCTACATGTTAAGTATTAGTATTATGTCAGTTATTTCCAAAACATCAGTGTAAAAACATTTTTAAATACCTGTCTCCCACCTCAGTACAAACAAATAATCGGTAATATGCATAGAGGCTGAGCTACAGCAAGTGGCCTAGAAAGTATGTGGTCCATGGAATACTGTAAAAAAATCTGGAAAATTAACGAGTATCTTTTCAGTTCAATACCCACGAAATATACACGCATAGGGCTCAATCCTACTAACACAGACGTCCATGAGAACAGGATCAGTCTCATATTATAATCAGGAATTGTATGGCTAGTCAATGGAAAAAATATACATGAATATGTACCAACCAACCACTAAGATCTATTCAGGTTAATGCGACATGAAAAACTCTTGTCCAAAATAATACTAATTTTAGAACAGATTTGTCTTTAGTCTGTTACCATAATAATGATTAATATTTTTAATTTCGAAATAGGCTCTCTAGTCTTACCATTTATTACAGTAATTGCTAATTTATTTACATATGTAGCTATAGCTACTAAAGTAGTTGAAATGAGTTACTCTATGGCTTTAACCTTATTATTATATTGAAGTCTTTCACAGGGTATAGGGTGAAACAAGAGTTCATTTATCATGCCACCTGATGTCAGTCATTTTGTTTCATTCCTGTTTAAAGGCATCTTACATTAAAAAAGTATATTGTGTTACACAGTTTTCTTATCTTATAATATATTTCCCATTACATACGCTACTGCTTATGTGATATAGGTCAAAGGCTTTCATTGCCTTTCCCAGTACCAGTTCAGAGCTGAATTATGCAGAAGCTATCTTCAATTTATTTACCAAAATGCCACATTTTAATCACAGGTCAACGAAGAATAAAACTTCTCATTCCAAATCAAATACCTATGAAAAATCTGCCTGCATCATGATTGGTTTGTAATGGGAAAATCAAGAGCAGATGATTCTTATAATTATATATTTTCCAGCCCCATGCCAGCTCACTCTCTATGAAATGTCAACCAATGCTACAGGGCAAAAATGGCAGAGAACAGGAACAACGGGTAATTTAAAGTGAAAATCTATGTTTCTGGCCCCTCAGTGAGAATGTTCCAGTACATCAAAAAAGGATTGGAAAATGACTGCTTTTATAAATAAGAACTTTAACATGAATTTTCTTTGTAACAAGTAGAGAATTATGAATCATACACTGCTCACTTGCTCTTCTACATTACTGGGAACTGCTATTACAATATCTTATGTGGGCTTATGAAAATCCACTGTTAATGAAAGCATGAATTCTAAAGAGTAAAAGGGTTTGCTGGGTTAGAATGAAAATGGTACAATGAAAATGGGAAGTGTTGTTTTATACAATGTGTTTTAAAGTTATATTATTTTAATATGTATGTTTTGGTTTTTGTTCTAATCAAGTACCACTAAAGACAAAAGATTAGTGCATAGGAAAATGTCATCAGTGCCTGGAAAACATTATGCTTAATACTCATCTGTTTTTACTAAAATTCATTTTGATTTAAATGACACTTCCAACTGCAATTATAAAGCTGCTCAGGCCACTCAGTCTGCCATATTTGTAAAACAAAATAGACAAATACACAAGGATACAAAATTCTAGAAAGTTGCTATGAAAACACCCCTACATTTTGATAAAAAAATAAACAAAATACTGCACTATACAAAACAACATGTTACACAGGGGCTAATAAACAGAGATAAAAATATACCTAGTTGGACTGTACTGTGCCTGTATGACCTGAAAAAAATCTATTTATAGTAGTAAATAACCTCAGCATTGTTTCCAAGCCATTTGTAACAAAGATCCCACCTAGAGCTTATATCAGTCATTCCTAAAAGACCCTCTATTGACCTGGAATTGTGACTCTAGTGAACTCTGTAGCAAGCATGTTTGGAAGCAGTAGTAGAACTCCACACACCAAGACGATGGAGACAAGTTCGCGTTGGAGACGAAATATTATGAACTTTCAGGCTTTGTGCCCCTGGCAGCTGAGTCAAGAGTCACTCACTTATGTACAGTAGTGGGTGCTCTCTCTCTCTCTCTCTCTCTCTCTCTCAAATGTTGGAGGGTGCATGGAGTAAGGTTAAGATCAGTGTAACTGAACAGAAACTCAGCACACTGCTAGGTTAAGCAGGAAAAACCCTCCCTGGGAGTTTAAAACCAAAATAAAAACAGAATGGGAACTTCTCTGGCCATATTCCATTCATTCAGCTGAACAGCTTTGTCATGCTAAATCAGAGCAGCTCTCAAATCTACAGAGCAGCATCTAAACAGTGATCACCATGTTTTTCAAGACTTTGAGCCCAACTGAGCTCAGCTGCACCTGCTTAACTCAGGTGTAGGTAAAAGATTTAGGATTTGTAACAGATCTCTGCATGTAACTAGTAAGATACAACAAAAATACTCTGAGCAGACTGTCTCTCGTAACACTTTCTCCCCACCAAGGGAGTAGCAAGCTAACTGGAAAAGAAGTGTTAGGAATTTGTGTGAGGTATCTCTCCAAGGACTGCCTTTAAATCCTTGTTTAGGGAGTTATTTGTGGTCTAACACTTTTATTGTACATAATTTAATCTAAAAAAGAGTTTGTGTAAAGCTGTTTATGGTCTGTGGTCCATTTAATGAAGTCTAGATCATAAAAAACCTGTCCGTCAATCCAGCACTCCGCTTTGCTTGTGGAAACAATCAGCTGCATACTTAAGCCCAAGGAGACACTCTCCAATGGAATTCAGAAAACGCGCTTCAGATGCAATCGCCTCCACTCCACCACAAAAGTCTCATATATACTATCTGACTCCCAAAAGGTGCACAGTTTAGGGGTATTAGATCCCAGATGCTCCTGAATGCACAGGAAGAGGTCAAAGCCAAAAGCATTTCTTCCATCTGCATTTTGGAGCCTTCTCTCTCTATGATGCAGTCCATGCCACAATTATTCATGTTTCTGTCACCTCTACATTGCTATTCTACATGGATTGTACATGTTCTACACCTTGGGATCATTCAGGAACAGAAGTTAATGCAAAATACTGCAGCCTACTTATTAAGGAGAGTTGCACATGGGAACAAATCAAAGCACAGCTCCATAATCTGCACTGACTACCAGGGAGAATTCACGGTGTTCTAACCTTGTTACCTGAGAAATCCATTCTCACTCTGTGATATACTGCCACACTGAGCAGAAGCTCTTAAAATAAGTTTATACTCTCAATATAAACAAGAAAAATCTGGTTGGAAGGCATCCTCTGTGAGCAGTATTTAGTTTTGGAATTTCCTTTCTCCTCCTTGGTTTCCTAGAGCCTGGATTTGTAAATCATCCAGGCATGTTTCAAAGCCCATCCTTCCCCTGCACACACATACTTGGTTCAAGCTGTGGAGGTGATATATTTACGGGCAGTCCTTTATGTTTATGTTGTAACTTTTAATGTACAGGATAAATACCCAGAGCTCTTGATGGGCACCTATTTGAAAAAAATGAATAAAATAAATACATTCCCATGGTGGGCTTCCAAATGGGCAACAAATGACAAGTGCACACTGCCACAGTATGCGGTTGACTTTTCTACACTCTACAATTTAGCAACACTGAAAAGATTCTGGAAGGCAAAAGGACTACCCCTACAAAATTACAGTACCATTTTTTCTAAACAAAATCAGCTGATGAGCTTCTTAACCCAATGAAACATCCTTCCTATGTTCAGTTTTTGAAGGCTGAGGGTATGGTACAGAGAGAGGAAAGGAGAAAAAGGAGGGGAATCTGAAGCAGGACACAGAGTGTGAACTCAGAAGAAATTCAGAATACAATGGGTTCAATTCTCCACTGCTGCACCCTGTGAGTCACTTACATCTGTGCAAAGTGATGTAAACTGCTATGGTAATATTTTTACACCCACTCTTCACAGCTGAAAATGACGACACAAGGTCCAAGGCCAACCCCAGGTCTGTGATGGAAGACATTTGAGGAATAAATCAATCACTTCTCTCTACTTTATTTTTGCTTTTCTGGTGTTTTTAAATGTAAATTGAATATATAGCAACAGTTCTCTCACAGGTTGAGTTCAAAAGCTGAACAATTCACTCAAATCTGAAAGATAAGTGGAAAGAGCTTCAAGAGCTCAAAAAAAAGAGTTGCTGCCCCTCAACTTGTTAGGTTCTGTTCTCCAGCCCCTAGGTTTTGTACTTAATGTAAATTAGTTAAAGCTTTCTAAATTGCAAATATATCTAGTTTATCAACAGTTAATATTCTGGAGAGAAAGGTAACCCTTATAAGTGTAGATAATGAAGATGTGATATTAAGAAATACGATGAATTAAATAATTTATTAATGCAGGCTCTTTACCCTTTGGTACTACATAATAATCTTTTAAAATGATAATCCTTCTAAACACATCCTGAAAATATGCAGAAAGGCAGTCAAGCATGTCTTTCCCAAAGGTTACAGGGTGTTTGTGCATCTACTGTTGCCATTAATTTAGCGAGTAAAAACAACACAGAAAAGTAAAGAGCTTGGTTTCCAGCACAGTACACTATAAATGCTGGATAGGTAAAACATTTAGGTTAATAGGACTCTGTGGGAGGGTTCAGGACAATCTGTAATGGGAAGGTGAGACCTAACCTGCTGAGTCTTCAGCTAGAAGCAGTGCTTTTCTGTTTGTTGCTCTGTCATCATGTTTAGCTACAAGCCACTGTACATCTAATCCCATAAAAAAAAGATTAGAGACATTTTGTATCTACTGAGGTGGTCTTGAGAAGATGTCATTTTCATAAGGGCTCTGGTCAACAACAAAGTATTTACAGTGGCTGCAGTTAATGTAGAATTAGCATTTTCATTATAGAACCCTAATTTTGGTATTTATAACTCAGCTGAAAAAAGAGTTATAGCTTAGCAAACCTACAGAACCTACAGTCACCATTTAAATCTTAGTAAGTACCTTGGTGAGCAATAAATGTTACTGCATTATTCCCCAAGTTGTCCCTGTTCTAAGAATAGAGGAAACTGCAATAACATGATAACATTATTCACTTGTAAAAGCTGAGTTTAATGGCAACTACATTACTGTATGTGCACATATATATTAATATACACACACACACACATATATATAGTTGTGATGTTCAAAAGTACTGAGCCTATGTAGTTTCCATTTAATTCAATGGAAAATGCTGCATGTTCTGCCCTGTTGAAAATCAAAACAATATAAAATATATTTATTTACTGGAGAGAACCAATGCTGTCTAAGCACTATAGAAAACATTCAAAAAGTGGAGTCCCTCCCCCGGGGCTTACAATCTGTATGTGTGTGTGTGTGTATATAGTGTGTGTGTATGTGTGTGTATAGTGTGTGTGTATATATTGTGTGTGTCTGTACACATATAGATTGTAAACCCCGGGGGAGGGACTCTACCTTTAAAACTTTTTCTATAGTGCTTAGACAGCATTGGTTCTCTCCAGTAAATAAATATATTTTATATTGTCTTGATTTTCAACAGGGCAGAACATGCAGCATTTTCCACTGAATTAAATGGAAACTACATAAGCTCAGTACCTCTGAACATCAGCTCTGTACATTATAGGGACAACAACAGTGAGACCTACATTAAGGATTCATAATACTTTCCATTATAAATCTAAATCACTTTGGCAAACTCAAATTATTTGAGCATGAAGTTTGAACAAAAGCTGGTTAGCCTTCATTCAGGACAAAGAGAGTAGAAAATAGGTTGTCTTACCATTGTTACATTTTTTCCCTGACACTTTAACTTGACATGTGGCAAGGGGATAGTGCTGGCAAAAGACAAGAACGTTTGGCTGTAGTCATGAAAATCCATTCAGGTTTGGTAGAGTTACAAGCCATAGAAAATCACAATAGCAAATGCATAGCAGAACTTGTTAGAAATTTGCTTTTTACATTCCTATGATATGATGCATCATCAAACCTCATGAATTCTCCTAAAGCAGCCACACAATGAAAACTCTTTTCCACGCAGCACACAGGAAATACAAACCACCTTATTAACTATAAACATCTAGTGGTACAGAAAAGTAATGAATTACAAAATGGAGGTCCACATTCGTATTTTGTTTTGGGGTTTTTTTGACAATGCTTTTAATGGGCAATTCTACTTAGGAAAGTGACAGTAAAAATGACATTGTTGAGTTCTATGTTTATTATCTCTCAAAGATTTCCATCTTAACATGCTCAGTTTACAAGAAAAATATATTTATTTAACTGCTAGCTCACCCTGGAATCTGAGAGTCAAGCTGGGCTCTTTTCTGCCTGTGCATGAGCATCAAATAAAAAACATTTTGAAGGTCAAATTATGCCCTTAATTAAACCCATGCAAATCCACTGAATTCAAATTATGCATAATATATTCCAGCTCCTTTGCGCACAGCTACACTGATTCATCAGTGCTAACAGGAATATATTTCAGTTAAAACATATTTTTGTCACTACAGTTAACAGGACTCTAAATATACAGAAGGAACAGATCTGTTGAGTAAATGACGTCATTATACATAATCACTTTACAAAGCAGATGAGTACCTTAAGGCTCTATAATGCCAAGTAACTTCATTTTTGCTGATCTTTTCCAAAAATGAGTAATTGATGATCATGCAGCATTATAAGCTTTCCCCAGGAATCTAAGCAATCTTTGTGTATTATCTTTTTGAGAAGGCTGCCTCTATCTAGCAAAGTATTACAAACATAAGAATGGCCATACTGGGTCAGACCAAAGCTCCATCCAGCCCAATATCCTGTCTGCCAACAGTGGCCAATGCCAGGTGCCCTAGAGAGAGTGAATATAACAGGTAATGATCAAGTGATCTCCTCCTGCCATCCATTTCCACCCTCTGACAAATGGTAGGGACACCATTCCTTACCCATCCTGGATAATAGCCATTAATGGAGAATCCTGTGAATTGATTTAGTTCTCTTTTAAACCCTGTTATAGTCCTATTGTATGAAGTGTATATTTGGCAAGCATTCTATTATATAGTATAATCAAAAAAGTAAGTTTAATGAGTATTTGAAATCTAAATCCAAATATATATCTGGTCTGTTCCTGATATGAAGCCAGTTTTAGATGTATTTTGGGCATTTTACTGACGATACACTCATTCAGCCATATAGAGATGAAGGAAAACAAGAGATGCACATTTGTAAGAGTAAAGAAAGGAAAACAGTATACATAGCTTTCATGGGTTTCAGTATGGCTCAAAAACAGCACAGAGATGTCTCCTTTAAAAGCATAAGCAATCATTCACTTTACTCTGAGTGACCTCTGGTGGTAAGAAAAGCACAAATACATATATACATTGTCCAGCTATACCGAAAGGAGGACAGGAGACACTTGATATAATTCAATCTAGGGTTACCAGATAGCAACTGTGAAAAAACGAGATAGGAGATGGAGGGGTTATAGGTGCATTTATAAGAAAAAGTCCCAAAAAAGGGCCTGTCCCTTTAAAAATGGGACATCTGGTTATCCTAGTTTAATAAGGCTGCAACTTTATTATTATATGTCTGGGATTTCCCGGTAGATAAAGGTGTACAGTATAGGTAACTCCATGAGCATTTCAATATCTGTGGTAGATTTCCACCACTCTCCTCCTTTTTCCATACAGATCCCCTAGCCAATCCATTGCTAGGACCTTATCACCCTTCCCCTCGAGCGAGGGATACAGTAGCCTATAAGGAAGGGGATTGGCTCCCTGCTGTTTCTGTCATACGAGCCACCCTCACCTCACCCCTTCATTCCACTCCTTTAACAAACCCATCCTTGTTAACTCCAGATAAGTGGCTCCATACAGGTCACTGTATAATTTCCCTATGGAGTACATACATTGGACATGTGGCCCATACTTACATAATGAGTTGTGACATCATAGCCTAGTTCCCTTCCCTATTCGCTATAACAAAGCCCTCCCTGAATCCACTGTGTGGAAAGTGAACACTTCACCCACCCACTTCACGTTGGCCAACCTGGAGACAAGGGAAAAATTCTTTCACAGCCCCCCTAGAAAGGAGTCACTAGAATGATGCCCATAACAGATCCTGACCAAACCTGGTATTTTGCAACATCTAAGGGCAGAGAGAGTGGGTGTTCCACCTGGTCTGGGGAAAAGGGGCTTCTCCTGCTGAGCTTGCCCTTTATTAACTTCCCAGTCCTTCCAGTCCCTGGGGAATGAGCCAGCATCACCACGCTGATCCACTCAACTTTTGCAGTGGCTTCAGAGCCTCCCTCTTAACTCCTGCCCATAAAGAGTTATACCTTTTCCCCCAACAAGCCAAACAAGTTCCTCTCACTGCACTCTTTAAAGTGCAGTGAAGTCATTACCAGCCACCCAGTTATCAAGACTACTTTTAACTATACGTTATGACATAGTTTCTTCCCTTCATCTTTTTCAGAATGATACAACAGCAGATGAGTTCAGTTCAGATTCTGTATATTAAGCAGGAAGTTTTAAGTATATTTTGCTCTTCCTAATGTCCTTCACTTTAAAAGTGTCCTTGTTACATGAAAAAACAAGGTAATTCCCAATTGTGGAATGGTATATTCCTCTGGAATTTGGTTTTTTTATATTTGGTGCGTTTCTTTGTTTCTTGGGGTTATAAGCTAAACCAATCAAATGTTATTTCGTACTTATTATATTGTAATCAGAAGAAAATAGTCAGACGAAGTTCTGATTTTGAATTTCTTTAATGAGTCTTCATCAAGTTTATCTGATGATTCTTGTAAAGTACCAGAGGCCTTTATTAAAATATATACATCTAATGTAAAGAAAAGCACTTGCACTATCACATGCAAGACATGCAGTCCCAAAAATGAAAGATTTATTCAATATAGCCCTTGAGACTGTGATGTTTGCTTTGTTCTAAATCTAACACGCAACTAAATCAGAAATAGCAAAAACACCATACCCATCCACCCATCCACCGACAAAATTAAGGAGAGATACCCTGAAGGTCACAGTCAACATTTTCAATAGCTTACATTAAGCATTTTTGACCAAAGCAATATTAAAAAATCTTTACAAAAACAGAAAATATATCTTTTTATGTTTTTATTATTTTAATTGAAGTCTAAACACTTTGAAGTATTCATAAAAATGTCAAAAACTGTTGACGCACTCTAAAGAGTTTTGACTAAGAAAATTATTACAATTCATAACTGCTGATCATTGCACTATCCCCTCTTATTTAACAATGTCCATGAAAAAAAGAAAAACATATTAGGTCTCTGCTTCAGCAAATACTGAAATCTATTTATATGCAAATAAGCTATCTGTTATTAGTATGAGAAGAGACTTAGCCATAAAGGGAGAAATAAATTATCACTGGAAACCCTTAATGAAATCTACTTCAAAACACAACATTTTACAAGAGCCCTCACTCATGTAATATTTGTTCAAGCCTAGAAGGGAATTGGTAAGTTCTGCACTTAGATGAGATCTCATACTACAATATTTCCCATGCCAATTTGTTTTATAAAACACATTTATTCTTTCCTTAGAAACAATTTAATAATTATAAATCCACAGTTTCCTGTGAAGGGCTGCATTTACAAACTACAATGGACTTCAGTTTCTCCTTTTACATTATCACCAGGCAGTGGGGGAGGGGGGGTTAATGCACTTTATTTTTGTTAAATTATGTTATTGCTAATTTATGTAGAACAAATAAAGATTATTGACAATTCCTGTTTTAACCAAGGAATAAGCATCAGAGAGAGGTGTAGACGGAGCACAGAATTCGGAAGATGGCACTACTGAGTTTAAACCCAGGACTGACACTGACTAATTCTCAAGCCCTTGGCTAAATCACTAGGTCTCTCTGCCTCAATTTCTCTACATATAAAATAGGGATTTATGACAGCTTTCAGGGTTCTGATGATTAGTTAATGTTTGTACAGCACTTTGAAGATGGGAAGTGCTTTTTAAGAATCATTATTCTTAGATGACCACTACCAACTTGAAATAAAAAAGAAAGGGACAAATTACCAGTTTGAATTCAATTTGTCCATGAATCTACTCACATTCCAACTATCTGAATCTTGTGCAGAACATTTTCAACAAGGAACTTGACTCTGGAATTAGCTTCCTTCACTGGGCTGAAACAGACCTGGCCTATCGACCTTCAACAGTCTCAGATCTCAAAACAGGGCTCCTCCTGTTCTTCTTAGCTTGACTTTGGTTAAGTAATGTTAAGCATTTCCATAGTCTGACATCTCTCTTTTGTATGCATGCCATGTCAACTGAACCCACTGTCACAGCAAGGCAGGTTGCAAATCTTACCTATTAACACGATCTGTTACCTGTTTTTTCTGGGGATCCAAGGTGAGGTAGCTTGAGTCCTTTAATGGCCACTATGCCAATATGTTAACATTATTTAACTGATATTTGTATATATACACACACATACTCTGAGTACTGTTAATTAACACATACAATTATGATGGATGGATAAATAAATGAATCAATAAACAATACAGCTGTTAGTGTCACAAACAATGAAGTGGGAGGGTGCAGTTCTCTGCTGGTTAGATGTCTCTGATATTATCAACACTTGCAAAAACACAGATCTTGAACTTTGCGTCACAGTCAAAAATGTGATTATTTGTCATTTTAAGCTTACATATGTACTACTAGAGCCTGATCCTGAGCGGTACTGAGTGCTTCAAGGGCTGAGCACTCTTAAGTCTCACTAACATCCAGTGGAAATGAGGCGGCTCAAAAGCTCACAAGAGATCCTTAGTAATTTTTAGAGTTATGCCTTTTATGATCTGATATTTCAAACAATCAATTTTTATAAACGTTTTTCTGTTCCTTTTTATAAACCTAAAAAGCACAGAGGTCATGTCACTATTTGAGAAACCTAAGTGAGGGTCACTTCTAAAACCAAACTTTGCTCTTGGTTACAGCATGGTAAATCCAAAATAACTCCATTAAAGCCAATAAAGTTACTCTGGATTTATAATGGTATAAATGTGATCACATGAGTAATCGGAGAGATGAGGGCATGTAGCTTTCTGCAAATTAACAGAAAAACAAAAATAAGGCCATGGTATCAAGCAGCATACTTGAGAAAACAAAAATAAACCTTCCATATACACATAAAAGTGTACATTTTGATATTAATAAGAAAATTTCAATCTCCCTGGCCACTCTATTAAAGACTTGAAGGTGTCAATTTTAAAACAGAGAAACTTCCAAAACAGACTCCAACAAGAAGCTGAGGAACTGGAATTAATTTGCAAATTGGACACTGTTAACCAAGGGTTAAACAGGGACTATGAGTGGCTTTGTCATTACACTAATTGAATGCATTTTCTTAGTTAAGTCTCTTTTACAGATTCTTATCAACTGTTAGACGTAGATCCACTAAATTTTCACTACAAAAGGTTTTCTCCCCACCCCCCGCTGACAATGACCTATGAATTGGTATGGTAATTTACAACTTTTATTTTGCTTTCTGTGTGTATAAATGCATCTTACTTCTTTCTGTTTGTTCCATTCTATGCAACCAATGAAGAGGGCTATAGCTTATGTTTAAAAGCTTATGCTGAAATAAACTCGTTAGTCTCTTAGGTGTTACAAGTATTCCTCGTTTTATTTATGGATACAGACTAACACAGCTTCTAATCTTAAACCTATTTTGATATCAGTTACATTGGGATAACTCTGGAATAACATCACTGAAGTTAGAGGAGGCTACTGAGACAAGAATCTGATCCAAAGAAATTTCCATTGAGTTCTAGGGAAAAAACATAGGTTTCTGGCAAAACATGTCAACTCTACATGTATTAGTGATATGCAAATATTCAAAATCAGACAAAAATCACATTCAGGGGCCCAAATATCTGAAGGTTATCCAGATGCTTAACTATCATCAAAATCCACATATAAATATCCGTTCTCTCCCTCCTCCAAGACCAGGATTCTTTTCCTCTTCCACGTGGTGGATTTCACTTAATAATATTTTTGGGGAGCACAGGCATGGATCAAACAAATTTTAACAATCAACTTTGATATCTTCAGAGAAGGGGGGAGGTGATAGGCTCCTTCTTTCTCCTAAATTTTCATGGGTAGTTAAATGGTATTGCAGCCCATACAAGAATACATTGGGCAAAAAGAAAATTCCTCTATTGTAGAAGACCTTCTTAACTATTTTTAGCAGCTGACTCAGCAGAATCCAAAGACACCTCTTCCAGTCCAGCTGCCCCCACCCTTTAAAGTTCTCAGTCTGAAATTTCCTGAATGCACACAACAATGGGGAAATCTTGCCCATTACACCAGTGTGAAATAAACACTGCAGTGTGCCAGGAAGAAGAAAAGCCCAGTGTTACTTCTCCAACATAGCAAAGGAAGGACTTTTAATATGTAAAATAACTTTTACAATTTCACGAACTAGATATCGCCTTTCACTTCAATCCATAACCAACCACCTTCAACCCATAACCAACCATAAATCATGTCATTTAAACATTTTCCGCTCTCTATTTTTATATAAATAAATATAAGCACAACATTATATTGTTCATAGGAACAAAGAACAATAAGCCCTCTTTTCCCTTTCATCTATCCCCTTTTTAAATAATATTGATTTTTAATAGATTTACTTCTATTATTGCCATAGAGCCATTGCCATGATCATGCTGAATTGGCAGTTCCAGAAACAGACTTTTCTGGAATTACAGATGAGGTCTAGCAAAGGACAACTAACTCAGTAGTAACTGTAGGTTAAGGAGGACTTGAAGAAACATGATTTAATTGTCAGATTGTGTTATTTATGGATTCATACTAGCACTTCAAAAATGGGGCACTTGCCAACATTGCTTTCAGTCAAAATGTGAGCTACCCATTCTTCTACTTTCAGTGCCTATTGTATAAAAATGAAAATGGAAACACGAAAGTGTCTTTAATGGGTATAATAAATCACAATCACATCAGTAAAAAGCAATTACAGCATATTTAACTTCATACCACTCCAAGTCAATCTATAATATTATGTGTTAATTTCAGTTCAAGTGATATTAAAAAAAAAAAAAAACCCTAGAGGTATTTTTCTTGTTCTCACCTATTCTTTGCCCTTTTCATTGATCAAATTAGCCCATAGTCCCTCAAACCCTTTAACTGTAGTAACACCATTAGAGAGGGCACAACTATTTAATTTTTTGCTGTTAAAATCAGCCAACAAAACCATTTACACCTGCACTAGAAGTGCATAGTTTTCAGAAAAATGAGATCTTTTTCTCTCATTCCGGGACAAATGTCAGACCAGGTGATTCCCAGAACCTACATGCTGTTCAACCAAGTATTTTGTTAGAACTTAATTTAAGTTCTCGATATATGATGGTGTGAATGAAAAAAAATAATACTGTTCACAAGTTTGAATTCATTACTTTGCTAGATAAGCAGAGTTAATACTTGAGAAGCTCACTAGTTATGTGGCTGGATTACAATAGTTACCTTTACAGGCATCTGTTTTATTGTAAACTAATATAATGCAGAAGCGATTTTTCAGATTTTGTTTAATCAACAATGGGTCAGTTTACACCAGCGCAAAATGTAGTCTAATATCTCTGTCTTCTAGCTTAAATACTGACTCAGGTCGAAAACTGTGCACAAATGCATGTGTGTTTATGTGTATAGAAGTACTACTTTACTATTTTGTTAGATTTTCTAAAGTAAACACTATATAACCCTTGTGTTCTGAACTAGGTTATGCAAAATGTAATAAAGTTGTCATCCAGAAATTTTTAATGACTTCACCTGGGCCTGATTTTACACTGACTTACAGGGAGTAGCTCTGTTAATTCAATAGAGGTACACTTCTGTCAGAGGAATTGTTAATTAAAATATGAATGACAAACGGGTCAAATTCAAAAGCATTCTGTGCCACTGGGCAATGCATCAAATGGCTTAAATTTACCTAGAAAAGTGGCAGATAACACATCATATGTACTACCTGAATCATGAGACAGAAGAACCAGGAAAGAACTGCCTTTTCATGCATTCCATAGCTTTAGACATGCAAGGAGAAAAGGAATTGGGCTCAAAAAGGAAGTAGGCATGTTCCATTCCTTCCATAGCCAGAAATGGCCTGCCAATGTGAAGGAAAACCTATTCCAGCTCAAAAGTAGAAGTAAGTCCTGAAGGGAGAATACGAGGAAGATAAGTGAAAGTGACTGGGGGACAGTTGAGAAAGGTTCACTCAAGTCTCTGTGGCAGTAGTGATGCAATTCCCTGCCTCCTGAGGCATACAGATAACTGTCAGTAGGGGCTGTTTGAGTTGAATTCATACGTGGAACCAGCATGGCACCCCATAGAACAGTGCACAACCTGTGTAATGTGCCAGTAACTGAGAACAAGTGAAGACTGCAATACAATCTGCAGCAAATTTAGTACATCCCCAGATAATAATTATGTTTAGCCCATTGGGTTGGATCAAGAACAGTTTTTATCTGCATTTTCATAGATAATTCTGGCCCCGATTCTGCTGCATCCAGTCCTCTAAATTTTTTTTCCTTGCATGCTCTTTTTGCAAATAAAACTGAGAGTCCAGCTTACTATGTACTGTGAAAAATGTGTTATAAATTGTTATCAAAATAAAGAAAAGCACTTCAATACATGCAAGGAAAGATGATTGAAGTGATCTTTCATTTTAGAACACCTTTATAATACTGTGACAGTCTATACCTTGGGGGAGCACCCTATAGCCCCCATATTCCTCATTTGCATATAAAGCATGCCATGTGAGATATCACTGGAAAGGTTATGATCTGTTGAAATCCATCATATCCCATCTTAGTTGTCCATACTATGCTCACATCTTGAATACTGCGTGCAGATGTGGTCGATCAATTTCAGAGAAGATATATTGGAATTGGAAAAGTTTCAGAAAAGGGCAACAAAAATGATTAGGGATATGGAATGGCTTCCATATGAGGAGAGATTAATAAGACTAGGACTTTTCAACTTGGAAAAGAGGTGACTAAAGGGGGATATGATTGATGTCTATAAAATCATGGCTGGTATAGAGAAAGTAAATAAGTGTTATTTACTCCTTATAAACAAGAATTAAGGGTCACCAAATGAAATTAGTAGGCAGCAAGTTTAAAACAAACAAAAGAAAATATTTCTTCATACAACACACAGTCAACCTGTGGAACTCTTTGTCAGAGGATGTTGTGAAGGCCAGGACTATAACAGGGTTCAAAAAAGAACTAGATAGATTAATGGAAGATAGGTCCATCAATGGCTGTTAGTCAGGATAGGCACGGATGGTGTCACTAGCCGCTCTTTACCAGAAGCTGGGAATGAGTGGCAGGGAATGGATCGCTTGATGATTACCTGTTCATTCCCTCTGGGGCACCTGGTATGGGTCATTGTCGGAAGACAGGATGCTGAGCTAGATGGGCCTTTGTCTGACCCAGTATAGCCGTTCTTATGTTCTTATGTCTCTTTTTGAAGCTGAAATGTTCTAGTCTTATTAATCTCTCCTCATACGGCAGCCATTCCATACCCTTAATAATCCAATCATATTATTATGGACATATGTCTTCATTCATTGCCAGGAGGAGGTCATCTACTAAAGCCACCAGTGTAGCCTCTGTGCTGTATTCTGGTCTTAATCCAGATTAAGAATGTCATTAACATCTGAGCCATTTAGGTACTCACATTTGTTTCAGTCCAACCATCTCAAAAAATATAACCAGAAATGGAAAATTGGGTACATTTTGATAATTAGGCAGACAGCTGATGTCAAGAGATATTTTAAGTGATACATGTACAACAATTTCCTTTAATAACACCAACAATTTACTGTGACAGAGGAATAGATAATCTCCATCAGTAACAGACCCAATTTTCCTCATTGGTCTTCATCCACAGGCAGGTCATGGGTCCAAAGTACAGGTTGTGGCATGAAATGTTTCTAAATCTTCTACCATTTATTGAGTAACAATAACTTAAACTCAAGCAGAAAGGATTTTGCACTCAAGTCAATCCAAATCCATTTGATTTAAAAAAGCACCCACATGTTAATTTCCAAACAAATGACATTACTGTGTGTGTCTGCACATATAGTCACACGAAGATGCATCACTATACTGTAGAAATAAATATAAAATGTTAAATATATATTATATATATTATGGGACTTGATACTATTAAATAATCCTTATGTCACTTATTACTATACAGTGGTAATATGAAATCATATTCATGTGCATACTCATCTAAGAACTGCACTTTAAGAACAGAAAGGTTAGTGTATTAAAAATGAAAGCGTAGTGT
Source organism: Dermatemys mawii (assembly GCA_007922305.1). Classification (NCBI taxonomy): domain Eukaryota; kingdom Metazoa; phylum Chordata; order Testudines; family Dermatemydidae; genus Dermatemys; species Dermatemys mawii. The sequence continues at coordinate 4,689,557 of ML677328.1, read as the reverse complement.
TCTGTGTCTAATACGATTCTAGAGGTTTTCTCTAAAGGCTAATTTTACTCCAGATTTGCAAATAACTAGCTCTATAAAATATCACAGAAAAAAACCCCAACAGAAACAGAAACAGCTTCTACAGGTCAGATCATCAATATTTTTATCTTCATCAAGTGTATCACAGTCCTTACTTTTTAACATCAATTCAGGATATTTGTATCTGTTATCTACCCTTTCCATGACTCATTCCTAAAGACTGCCATTTTAAAACATTTGTTCAATTATGTAGATTTTTTTAGTTTGTCTTTTTTCTTATTTTCTTTTTAAAATAGCTTCCACTCTATACATAATAATTCAGCCAAACATTCCTTCTGCCACAGCTTCCTCCCTCTATTTTATTCCTACGTAATCTAAGAATTCTCCCTCTGGACTTTCTCTGTGAAATGCAGCAGAGCTAAAAAAATAGGGCGGGTTGGTTTTCCTCCCAAGTGCAGTGCTTTCTGCCCCTTTAACCTCAAGGGGCCAGATGATACTAAATAAATTTCTTATGTAGAGCTTTTCCAAGAACTATACAAACATTCATCTTCAGTCCACACAGTCCCTCTGTGCAGTACGTAAATAAGTACTGTATTAATATCCCAATTTCACATGTGTGGAAACAGAGAGGTTAAGTAATTAGCCCCAAGTCATAGCAAATAAGCAAGAGACCCAAGAGTCAAAACAAGGTACTTTGCCTCAGAGACTGAAGTCTAATCCATTATCCCAAATTGCTATCTGCACAAGTCATTCAAACTTCCTGTGTCTCAGTTTTCCCATATGCACTTACATTGCACTTTTTCATCTGTTCAAAAAGTTGTCAAAAGTGGGCAAGCCTGCATAACCTCTTTCTGTGGAGTGACATAATGAGCAGATAGATATAAAGCAATTTTTCTAAGCAGCATACAATCTTAGTGGATGACCCAAGAGTAGGAGGAAGATGGTTTTATACCAGCTAAATCTTCCTTGTTGTTGAAGCTGAAGGCAGAATTGTTTGGTCCTCAGAACAATTGAGAGTATCCTCAGGACTGCTTTATCTCATGCCCCATCAGCACAAGTCTCCAAAGATCTATTCGGGCAGCCAGGAAAAGTCAAGGCACAGCAGCACTCTGGCCACACCCCATTTTCTAACCATGTTCCACTGTAATTCATTTACCCCACCATGGTCACATTTGAATAATACAACATTATATACAATTTTCTATAATTTTCTACACTGGTGCAGCAACATGTAGTACTGTTTACCATTCTGTGTATGCACAAGTCATACCCATATGCCAGAGTAATCCAGAAAGTCTGTAGCCAAAGAGTGGAGAAGAGGTCATATGGAGTATGGTTAGAGGGCTTGAAGTCCTACCCGGAAACTTTCATCCAACACAGAACCCCTTTAAATAATCACAAACTTCAAGAAGTGTAAATGCTATTATAGTAAGAAGGAGGGAAAACCACATGTATCCCGGGGCTCCATCTGATACCAATGCTCCATCTGATACCTTCCTATTGTATTGTTATATTTTAAATTTTACACATCTCACTATTAACTAAAAATAATGTTAAGTATATAAAGCTCACAAATAATGCCTTCCTATAGATGTTGTATGAGGTTGTAATCTTGTACTTTCCCTTCCAGAATATAATAATTTAAATTATTGGCTTAACTAAATGTCATTTTGGTCTGACAATAATAGCTCTGCATCTGCTTTGGTCTTATTTTATGAACTGAACATGGTTCACAAATTGTGATTAATTTTTAGAAAAAAACATTCAAATATTCTGTCGTCTATCAGAGGTATTTTTATTTGTTTGTTTTTTAGAGAATCTACTAACTCAAATAGTACATTTTATTTTCAACCAGGAAACTTGTACATACATAAAGAGGGAAAGGCCATGATCCTGCAAACATTGAGCATATCCTTAACTTAAACCACAATAGTCCCATTGACTTCAAAGAGACTATTCGTGTTAATCCAGCTAAACACCTGTGTGTTTGCAGGATCATGGCCCAAATCATTAAAACACATAACAAATCTTCCAAAAGCTTCTCAGCTTTTTGTCTTGTACTTTCATTATCTCAGCTTTCAATATCTAGTAAAAGATACTACATGATATCAACTCTCCACACAACAAGCCAGTAGGTAAGGGGGAAATGGTAGATGTGGTATATCTTGACCTTAGTGAGGCTTTTGATATTGCTTCACATGACCAAACTAGGGAAATACAATCTAGATGGAGCTGTTATAAGGTAGGTGCATAACTGGTTGTAAAATCATTCAGTCAAGTTGGAAAGGCATATCAAGTGAGATCCTTCAGGGATCATTTGTTGGTCTGGTTCTGTTCAATATCTTATCAGTAATTTAGATAATGGCATAGAGAGTATACTTATAAAGTTTGCAGATGATACCAAGCTGGAAGGGGTTTCAAAGGAAGGAACAATCAGTTGCACACATACAAAATGGGGGAGACTTGTATGTCTACTGCTCTGTTTTACCCACATTCTATCATATATTTCATGTTATAGCAGTCTCAGATGATGACCCTGCATATATTGTTCATTTTAAGAACACTTTCACTGCAAATTTGACAAAATGCAAAAAAGATAGCAATGTAGAAGATACTAATATTCTAAGGATAGCTACAGCACTTGACCCAAGGTTTAAGAATCTGAAGTGCCTTCCAAAATCTGAGAGGGCTGAGATGCTGAGCATGCTTTCAGAAGTCTTAGAAGAGCAACACTCTGATGTGGAAACTTCAGAAGCCAAACTACCAGAAAAGAAAATCAACCTTCTGCTGGGTACCAGACTCTGATGATGAAAATAAACATGCATTGGTTCACGCTGCTTTGGATTGTTATCAAGCAGAACCCATCATCAGCATGGATGCATGTCCTCTGGTGTGGTATGTAGGAGGGCAGTAACTCACTCCTGTGGCACCTCCTGCTGGTACATCCAGGGAATTAGCTCACCAGCTCCTGGAGCGCCCTCTTCAGCCTGTAGTCCCACTTGCTACTGGCCCCCGTGTCCTTCCTCTGGACCCCGGTGCCCCCTGCCCTAGGGGGATGCACCCCTGCAGTACCTCCACAGTCTCAGGGTCTCCTCTCCTGGGGAACCCCCACCCCCTATCCACTCCTTGCCTCAGTCTAAGCAACTGCCAGTCACAACTCACCCCTGCTCACTGGGGCAGATTGCAGTATAATTGCCATTCATCACCGCAAGGAGGGTTGGCCTGCTGCCTCTGCCTCTTTAGCCCTGAGCTGCCCCCTGCAACCCCAGTACCCTCTGTTGGGCCTTCCCCCTAGGCCCTGCAGCCTGGGATTTTCCAGGCCAGAGCTTCCCCAGCTCCTCTTGCCTAGCCCAGCCCTGCTCCACTCTAGGTACCTTACACTTCCCAGCAGCCAGGCCTGTCTACCTCTGTGGACAGAGGAGACACTATTTCCCTTAGGCACCTGCCTCTCAGCCTTTTTATAAGGCCTGCTGGAGTATTTGGGGCATGGCCACCCAGCTGAGCCTATTCTCCCAATCTGCCTGGGAACTTGCTCCCAGACACAACCCATTCAAGGCTGTTTTAAGCCCTTCTAGTTGGAGCAGGTAGCCACCCTGCTACATGGTGGTTGAAGCATGAAGGGGCATATGAATCTTTAGTGCATCTGGCACATAAATATCTTGCGGTGCCAGCTACAATAGTGGTATGTGAATGCCTATTCTCACTTTCAGGTTACACTGTAAACAAGAAGCAGGCACCATTATAAATGCATTATTTCAAAAGTCAGGTACCAATCAACTGACAGATCTGGGATATTACTCCCATTTTAAAAGTAAGATTTAGTGAGAGTCTGGGAAGCCTAAAGGACTTTTTTATCATCATGATCAAAGTATATATACATTTTTGAACTCAGTAAAGTTGTTAGGTAATGGGAGGCTGGGGAAGGAAGAGAAAGGAAGGAATAAAGAGAAATCTGAAAAAGAAAACTCAGCCGGCAGAAATAATAATTATTTTCAGTAGCTTTGGATAGATCAAGCAATATATGAACTCCCTAGTTCTTATAAAGAATATTTCTTTTTTTTCTTCATGCTTAACTCATTAGTGTGTCTTAATTTTTAGACACAACAAAGGAAAGAATAATAGTGGGAGAATATCAAACAAATCTGACACAGAAACCAAAATATGTGGTTTCCAAAATAAATTTTAATATCCATAAGAGAGGATCAAAATTATTGAAAAAAGGGAAGCCTAAAGCATGATTATTATGCACTATAACACGATTCTCAAAAAAGGCTAGCATTCAGTGTAAGAAAGAGTTTTCCTTTTGAATTATTCCAGTACTATTCTCTTTTTGTTTCTATTTCAATCTCTTATTTTTCTCTAGTCATCTACAGGCATTCTAATTTCAAGATTGGATATTATATGAAAGAGTATACAGTAGACTCTCGATTATCCAGGGTTGGGTTAACCTGGTTGTGGATTAACCTCCCTCTCCCTGGTGCAGGGTGGCTGGTGAACCAACCCTCCCACCCCCCACCATATTTCCTGTAGATGGTGATTATCCGGGATTTTATTAACCAGGATTAATTTTTTCCCTATCATCCTGGATAATTGAGAGTCTATTGTACTTTAAAATCTAAAGTTTTAAATTTCAACTACAATCTCTGAATTGCTGCAAACATTCTTTGAATGGAAACTTTGAGGTAGCATCAGAAAGCTTTTAGATTAATCAACTGTTTTATCTGTTTGGGCATTTGCCTTAGAATCTGCAGCTGCATATGGGGAACATGACAGGGAGTAGTAAATGAGTGAGGACCTCCCTCATTGTTGCTGCTGGCCTCTATGGAAGCATGAGTGCATCTCTGGGTCTATATTTATTCAAAGTAACCCTTTCTTTTTTATTACTTCCTTTTATGAGAGAGTATTAGATCAGGGATAATGTGCTATATAGAATTCTTTAAAGCTAATGGGATGCATTTGTTTATTAAGTTCAGTTATACTAAAAGGAAAAATATCTGTGAACTTTAGGACAGGCTGTTCCCAAAAAGATAGATCATCAAGAATGAATTACAACATACATTGTATTTTTAGTATATGACAAAGTCTCCTATGTCCCCCTGGATAGGTACTCTTCTATATTATTTATACAAATCAAATCGGTAAATATACAATTATGCAAATTTTGGCCAAACCCCTGAGGGTAAAAATAATCAAACCTAGATAAAAGAAAAGCCGCTACCATTTACCCAGTCTTTAGAGAAGACTTTATTAAACAAAGTTCATCTCCCCTACTGGCGGGTCAGTGGACTTCCAGTCCTCTTTAGATACTCTTCAGGGGGCGCGATTCACTCTCATTCACTTATCTAAAAATGATTTACTCTCATTACTTATCTGCAAGGTCCTGAGTTCTGTGAAATCCTACCCAATTAAATTAACGGCAAAACTACCACTGACTTGAGTGGAGCCAGGACTGCACCCCAGAATTTCTCCCGCGGGTTTTAATGACACAGATAACATGGAATGAAACAAAGCATGTCACTCCTGGCTCTGTATCAAGCCTTACAAAAGAGAAACAGAGAATCCCAGTTTTGGATCTTGACTGGTAAAAGCCATTTCAGCTTACTATTTTCATTTTGGTCATTTTCAAGCTACCCATCTATTCTGTTAAAGATCCTAAAAGTTTTTTTTCCAATTATCATAAAGCATTTTTCTCTATTATTCTTAAAGATTAAGATGATATGTTACAGTATCAATGTCACACAGTAGAAATCTGTTCATTACAATGTATAATAATAGCTGTACTAAAAGAATGTCATTCCTAACTGTTCCAGCTCATTGGCTATAAAAGAAAAAAATAATTTGTACATTTATGGCCCATTTATGCCTAATTTTGTTCATTTTCATGCTCCTCCATGATACTGACCAAAGTAGAAGGATCATGGAGACTCACCCACAGTAAAAGTGGCAAGTTAGGGCAAAGTCTTATTTCTGCAGAATATTTTTACTAGAAGTACTGAATTTACTGCACTTAAAACCTTCATTTAAATTTCTAAATAAAGGATGTGCCTCGATTTAGTCCCCAATCCTGGGAAGATTTTTGAATGGGTATATCATTATACACTGTGAACAGTCCCCATTGACTTCAGTGGAACTACTCGCTGTGCATAAATTTAAGCATGTAAGTCAGTCTTTGCAGGACTGAGATCTTAGAGATGAAGACAATTCAGATTAAGAAAGAATTAAGTGTTAAATTTATTTTTGTTTTTAAGCATACCTCTTTTTGAGACCCTGTGTCAAGAGATCTTCTAACCTGTACTAGTCAATAATGCTGAATTACTATTTTGGAGTAGTTTGTGTTGTTGATAATACCAAGGAGGCTTTTTGTAACTGAAGTGTAAAACACTGGTGATTATCACTTAACAACTTTCATTTATCTTAAAACACGGCAAAGTAATTAACCTTTACATTCTATGAGGTTGTTTCACTCTCTGCAACAGTATTACATTTAGTATATTTCCATCCTTATGGTATTTAGACTTGTGCGGGGGTTGACTTCTACTAAACTTTAGGAGCTTGTTAAGCAGGTCAGCATCTATTTTTGAAGCATCTCATAAAAGTCACATGCTACCAATACTGAAATATCCTTGGAATTTCTAAAAATTATAGGTGACAATTTCATAGCTCAAAAAGTGCTACATCCAAAACTGAGGAACTGTATCTTAGGACAACATCTTGACAGATAAAAAGAAACTGATCCTCACATTAAAAATTAGTGGTTCCTTTATGTGTAAGTGATCGTGATTTCATTACATTTGTTACAGGCAAACAGAATGAAGTTCCAACTAGTAATATATACACTTGGTGCTTTAAAAGAGTTTAAACAGGAAAATTGTGAATAATTGGGAAATGATTAAGAATATTTAACTGGATGCCCTTAAAGACACAAATCAAGAAAAAAAGGCTTTACTGGTTAAAAAGAAACCACAGCCTTCCTTAGAGGGGAAGTAAAAACAGTGTGTGTGTGTGTGTGTGTGTGTGTGTGTGTGTACACACATACACACAATGAATATAAACTACAAGCTAGAAAAGAGAAGGAGAAACCTATGGCCTGCAGAGTTAAGAACAATAATAAGGAATTTTTAAAATCTCAAAAACAAAAGGAACCCTAACAATGGAATTAGTCTATTACTAGATGGAAATGATAGAACAGTCAATAACAACATTCAAGAGCCAAAAGTGTTCAGCAAATATTTCTGTTCTGTATTTGTGGGAGAAGCCAGATGATCTATCCATACAGTATGATGATAAAGTCTAAATACTTTCCAACTGTAATTAAGTTTTAACTTCTTTTAAAACTTATGAGAGTTTTAAAAGAGTTGGTCAATGAGTTCGCTGGCCCATTAATGTCGATTTTCAATAAGCCTTGGAAAACAGGGAAAGTAAATGTTGTGTCAATATTTTAAAAGGGTAAACAGGACGACATAAGTAATCCTAGGTCTGACTTCAATCTCAGGCACAACAGCAGCTAATACAGAACTCGATTAACAAAGCATTAAGGAATGTAAAATACTTAATGACAATCAACATAGGTTTATGGAAAATAGATCCTGTCAAACTAACTAGATATTTTTTATTTTTTTTTTGGCTCGGGGAGAAGAGGAAGGAGAGCTTACAGGTTTGGTTGATAAAAGTAATAATGATTATGTGCTGTACTTACACTTCTGTAAAACATTTGATTTGGTACCACACAACTTGTTGATTAAAAAATAAAAATGATATAAAATGAACAAGGCACACCGTACATGTATTAAAAATTGGCTGACAGGTCTCAAAGTGTAATTGTAAAGAAGGAATCATCATCAAGTAGGTCTGTTGCTGGTGGGGTATCACAGGAATTAGTTTTCAGAGCTACACTATTTAATACTTTTATCAATGACCTAGAAGAAAACATAAAATTACTGATAAAGTTTGCAGATGACAAAAACATTGTAGGGGTGGCAAATAATTAAGAGGAGAGATCACTGACAGAGTGTGACCTGGATTGCTTAGTAAGCTGACCACAGTTAAACAATACATGTTTCAGTAGGGTCAAACGTAAGATTATATATCTATAGATATATCTAAAGAATGTAGGACATGCATACAGAACTTACAACTCTATCCAGGAAATCAGTGATTCTACAAAACGTGAGAGTGGGGAATGGTTGATAATCATCTGCACATGAACTCCTGATGCTGTGGCTAGAAGAAATAATGTGATCCTTGGATGCAAAATAATGTGATCTTTGGATGCAAAAAGAGGAGAATAAGAAGTAGGATTAGCAAAGATATACACCTCTTTATCTGGTACTGGTGTAACAGTTACTGGAATACAGTGTCCAGTTCTGGTATCCACAATTCAAAAAGAATGTTGAAAAATTGTGGAGAGTTCAAAGAAGAGACAAGAAAGAAGGAAGGATTAGAAATCATGCCTTAGAGTGGAAGATGCAGGGAGTTCAATTTATTTAGTTTATAAAAGAGAAAAGATTAAGTGGTGATTTGATTACAACACACAGAAATAGAAATTTGCTAATAGAGGGCTTTTTAATTTAGCAGACAAAGGTATAATGAGATCCAAAGGCTGAAAGTTGACGCTAGACAAATTCAGACTAATAATACAGAGCATTTATTTTTAAAAGTGAGGGATAATTAACCTTTGGAACAATCTACCAATTGTTGTGGATTCTCTATCACTGGCAATTTTAAAATCAGCATTTCATATTTTCCTATAAAATATGCTCTAGAGTTCAACCAATTATAGGAACTGAAGCAATAATTAGTTCAGGGAAATCCTAGGGCCTGTCTAATACAGGGGATCATAGAATATCAGGGTTGCAAGGAATCTCAGTAAGTCATCTTGTCCAACCCCCTACTCAAAGCAGGACCAATCCCCAACTAAATCATCCCAGCTAGGGTTTTGTCAAGCCTGACCTTAAAAACCTCTAAGGAAGGAGATTCCACCATCTCATTTGGTAATCCATTCCAGTGCTTCACCACCCTCCTAATCCAACCTAAACCTTTGCCACTGGAAATTGAGACCATTACTCCTTGTTCTGTCATCTGGTACCACTGAGAACAGTCTAGATCCATCCTCTTTGGAACCCCCTTTAGGTAGTTGAAAGCAGCTATCAAATCCCCCCTCATTCTTCTCCTCCACAGATTAAACAATCCCAGTCCACTCAGCCTCTCCTCATAAGTCATGTGCTCCAGCCCCCTAATCATTTTTGTTGCCCTATGCTGGACTTTCCAAATTTTCCACATCCTTCTTGTAGTGTCAGCCCACAACTGGACACAGTACTCCTGATGAGGCCTCACTAATGCCAAATAGAGGAGAATGATCACGTTCCTTGATCTGCTGGCAATGCCCCTACTTATACAACTCAAAATGCCATTAGCCTTCTTGGCAACAAGGGCACACTGTTGACTCATATTCAGCTTCTTGTCCACTGTACCCCAGGTCCTTTTCTACAAAACTGCTGCCTAACCATTCGGTCCCTAGTCTGTAGCAGTGCATGGGATTCTTCCGTCCTAACTGCAGGACTCTGCTCTTGTCTTTGTTGAACCTTATCAGCTTTCTTTGGTCTCAATCCTCTAATTTATCTAGGTCCCTCTGTATCCTATCCCTACCCTCCAGTGCATCCACCATCCCTCCCAGTTTAGTGCCATCTTCAGACTTGCTGAGGGTGTAGTCCAGGCCATCCTACAGATAATTAATGAAGATAGTGAATAAACCCAGCCCAGGACTAACCCTTGGGGCACTCCGCTTGATACTGGCTGCCAACTAGAGATGGAGACATTGATCACTACCCATTGAGCCCAACGATCTAGCCAGCTTTCTAGCCACCTTATAGTCCATTCATCCAGCCATACTTCTTTATCTTGCTGTCAAGAATACTGTGGGAGACTATATCAAAAGTTTTGCTAAAGTCAAGGAACAACACATCCACTGCTTTCCCCTCATCCACAGAGCCAGTTATCTCATCAGAGAAGACAATTAGGTTAGTCAGGCATGACTTGCCATTGGTGAATCCATGCTGACTGTTCCTGATCACGTTCCTTTCCTTTAAGTGCTTCAGAATTGACTCCTTGAGGACCTGCTCCATGATTTTTCCAGGGACTGAGTTGAGGCTGACTGCCTTGTAGTTCCCCGGATCTTCCTTCTTTACTTTTTTAAAGATGGGCACTACATTAGCCTTTTTTCAGTCATCCGGAATTCCCTTGATCGCTATGAGTTTTCAAAGATAATGGCCACTGGCTCTGAAATCACATCTGCCAACTCCTTTAGCAGCCTTGGATGCAGTGCATCCGGCCCCATGGACATGTGCTTGTCCAGCTTTTCTAAATAGTCCTGAACTACTTCTTTCTCCATAAAGGGCTGGTCACCTCCTCCCCATACTGTGCTGCACAGTGCAATAGTCTGGGAGCTGACCTTGTTCATGAAGACAGAGGCAAAAAAAGCATTGAGTATATTAGCTTTTTCCACATCCTCTGTTACTAGGTTGCCTCCCTCATTTAGTAAGGGGCCCATACTTTCCTTGACTTTCTTCTTGTTACTAACATACCTGAAAAACCCTTCTTATTACTTTTAACATCTCTTGCTAACTGCAGCTCCAAGTGTGATTTGGCCTTCCTGATTTCACTCCTGCATGCCTGAGTAATATTTTTATACTCCTCCCTGGTGATTTGTCCAATCTTCCATTTCTCGTAAGCTTCTTTTTCGTGTTTAAGATCAGACTAGATAGTCACAGATGGTCCCTTCTGGCCTTAAAAATCTATGAATCTATAATAATTTAGGGGGGAAAAGAATAAAGAATTGTGCTATAGTGTCCGTTTAAAAGCTGGCCATTTCCCTCATTCCACAGATTTTCCGTATTTCTCATAACCACAATAACATACATTTACAGTGATACTGTACTGTAAGTATTGCAGTATACATAGATTTTTCCCATATGTAACTGTATTGTTGCTTTAGAGTCATCAAATCCCGATGAGCCAATTACATCATATTACTACTCCCAATAAGCATATCAAATATGTAATTGTATTCTAAATATACTTTGTGAATTAAAGGCAATAAATACAGAGACCCAATATGAAACTATCCATGATATCAGAGGGCACATAATATTAAATATTTATGAAAAAAAATAAAAAGTTGAAAAAGTATTGCAAGACCTTAAGAACTTTTCTAAAGTTTTTTAATTTTGCAAAACCAAAATTTCTTAGAGTTCTTCTGTCTCTAATGCCTAAATATATATCTTTTTCCAGTTTTCACAAAATGAACTATTTCTTCTGCCTTCTGAAAGATTACTCACACTTTCAAAATATTATAAATGCATATTTTGATAACTGTCTATTACTTTTCTTTTTAATATATTCCATAACCCAATGTTATTTCTATCAAAAAAGTAAAAATCACTTATATACATCTTTGTATTCTTTGTTTCATTAGCTTTGATCTCACATTTAAATTCTTCTCAGAAATAATGCCATCTTGGTCTTCTCAGGCTACAGACAATATTGAACCTACCACAGTAATCGTTTGATTGTGGGAGGTAAAGCTGCACTTTCAATGATGTCCTTATTTGATCTAACAGTACGAATGTATTTTGATGTTAACGTCTAGCACTGTCTTTGAAATGATTCTATCATTAATGTAAGCAAGCATATGTAACAGCATGTAAAAACCAGCTACTCACAGACACAGTGTTATCAGCTGTAGCAATATAGAATTTTCAAGCCAAAGGATTCTATAATATATTAACATATTATAGTCTATATATATTAATTAACATATATTATATTCTACCCAGACACAATGTTATCTACCTGTAGCAATACTGAATTTTCAAGACAAAGGATTCTATAATATATTAACTAACATATATTATATTCTATAATAAACAAACAATATTTTTCTATAGGTATGGGTTTTTTATTTGAAAAGCTATTCAGAGTTATTTTAAATTATACAATTACAAAGTTAAATAATAATAGCAGAGAGAGAGAATACAAGAGATATAGAGAAGGTGAAAAGCAATGTTTTCAGCTGCGATTTTTAATGAGATGGAGAGTGAATTAGGTGGATAGGGATCTGTTCTGGGTCTGTTCCTATTTAATATCTTTATTAGTGACCTGGATGTAGGAATAAAAAGCATACTGATCAAATCAGCAGATGACGCAAAGCTATGACAGGAAGGCTATTTCAATCTACATAGGCTGCAGTGGAGTGCATTCACATATCAAGGCTGTGTAGGGAGTGACAGGAAGAAAGTCAGTTTTAGATATGCAGAAGCAGTGCAGTTGGAGGTAGACAGAAAAGGGATCTGATTCTGATCTCACAAAGTTTACGCTGGTATGACTCCGCTGATACCCATGGATTTATAGACGTTTAAATGAGAGAAGAATAAGGTGCAAAGTCAGTGAAATAGGCTGGAAAATGAGGGAAATTTTGAACAGGATCCTGAAATGAAATGATGTCTGGGAGAGTTCTTAAATACTGGGGCAATGTGGTCGCCTTCCTTTATTCACGTGAAAAACTCAGTCATTAGCTTTTCGTACACGCTGGAGTCTGGAAAGTGAGGATTTGGGGAAGCCCTACGGAGTCAAGAGTTGTAATTTTAAAAGATTAAGCACAAAGGAGGAGTTCCACTGGGGTAGAGGCAAGGCAGTTTCTTACATGACAGTATCACAAAAGTAACAATAGCAGATTTCCAAACAAAAAGTCTTTGAGGAGAGTTCAGAGTCAAACATGACATGAAGGCTATGCACAGAGGAAGTTAATATAAAGTCTGAATTAAAGGAGATGTCAGAGGAGACAGAACTGTGCTTGAGTGTGATCCCTTTGTCTAAGACAGGGGTAGGCAATCTATGGCATGGTTGCCGAACGTGGCACGCGAGCTGATTTTCAGTGGCACTCACACTGCCTGGGTCCTGACCACTGGTCTGGGGGGCTCTGCATTTTAATTTAATTTTAAATGAAGCTTCTTAAACATTTTAAAAACCCTATTTAATTTACCTACAACAATAGTTTAGTTATATATTACATACATAGAAAGAGACCTTCTAAAAACGTTAAAATGTATCACCAGCACGTGAAACCTTCAATTAGAGTGAATAAATGAAGACTCAGCGCACCACTTCTGAAAGGTTGCTGACCCCCGGTCTAAGAGAATCACTTTTGGTTTTGAGACATTTAACTGAGACAAAACAATGAGAGACTGATTCTCCTCTGCTTCCCACCAGTTCTACGTTGATGGAATGCTACTGGAGTGACAGCAGAGATACCGTGACATAAAACTACAGTAACACAGTGGAGAATGAGGCCCCATATGTTTACTTAGGATATGTTTACACTACAAAATTAGGTCAATTTTATAGAAGTAGATTTTTAGAAAGTGATTTTATACAGTCGAGTGCGTGTCCCCCCACTAAGTGCATTCATTCGGCAGAATGCGTCCTCAATACCATTGCTAACATCGACTCACGGAGCAGTGCACTGTGGGTAGCTATTCCACAGTCCCTGCAGCCCATTGGAATTTTGGGTTACGCTCCCAATGCCTGATGGGGCAAAAACATTGTTACGGGTGATTTTGGATACATGTCATCTGTCCTTCCTCCCTCCCAACATGAAAGCAACGGCAGACAATCATTTCGAGCCTCTTTTCCTGGATTAATCGTGAAGACATCATAGCACTGCAAGGATGGAGCCCGCTCAGGTCACCGCTGCTGTTGTGAGCATTGTAAACACCTCATGCATTATCCTGCAGTATGTGCAGAACCTGGCAAAGAGGCAATGCCAGCGCGATGATGATAGTGACAAGGATATGGACACAGACTTTCCTGAAAGCATGGGATGTGGCAATTGGGACATCATGGTGGCAATGGGGCAGGTTCATACAGTGGAACACTGATTCTGGGCCTGGCAAACAAACACACACACTGTGAAACCGTATAGTGTTGCAGGTACAGGATGATTACCAGTGGCTGCAAAACCTTCACATGCATAAGGGTGCTTTCCTGGAACTTTTGGGTAGACTGGGTGGATCTTTAGAGAGTTCAATGCAAGTCCTTCCTGATTTTAAGATCTTTGGTATTGGTACTGCCCAGGTCTCAATTGTTCTGGGGTGCCCATCTGGAAAATTTTTTCCCTGTTGAGGAAAGTCTTCTTCCTCTGTATGAGAATTTTTTGAACCAGTCTCTTTCAGTCATGTCCAACCAACGAACATCCAAGCTGTCAGATGAAATGATAGTGGGTCTGGGTTCAAGAGCTGACTTGGGTTCTGTGATATGTCTATGCAGTACAGGTCTGGAAGGTAAATCCCCAAGGAGTGCACAGCGGGCTTTGAGTCTATTAATGAGTGCAGAGCCATATCTGTCCACTCGCTGAAAGGCTTCATTCCCTTGAAGGGCAAGTCCTCAATCATGACCTGGACCTTCCCCAGGACTGCTGATATTTAGAGCCATGATGTTCTCCACATTGTCATAATTGTGTCCACAAGTCTTGCCTTGGTCTTGGGGTTCATTGTTTGGTTTGGCGTGCCATCTTGGTGATATTCCTTTATTATGTCCCTTAACACCTCCCACTGAGAGCAATGACTTAAATAGGAGCAGAAGTATAACAATGCTGAGTGGTTTTAAAAATCTCACTCAGTGCTTTTACCCATATTATAACCTGCTGATCACAATAGGACTACTTAAATCAGTAAGAACTATATATTCAGTAGTGTTTGCAAGATTGAGTCCTAAATGTGTAACCATAGGGTCACAAGTGGTAGAAATCAAGTATAAAAGAAAGTGATTTATGCAGTAAGAGAATTCATTAGTTAAACAGAAAGGAGCTTCCTGCATAAGTCCTGAACAGTGGGTTTGATTTAGAAGTCTGAACCAGACTTACTGGTGACACACAGTTGATCTTATGGGTAGTCAGAAAAATCCCTTCCCTAATATAACCTTGGTTAGAAAAGCCCACTCAATTCATTTTCAAAATAAGGCTTTTCTTTCCTTTAATTTTGATAAAAGATGAACAAAGCTGATGAGAACAATTTGTTCATTTCTTCTTTATGTCAAGGTGACTTATTAACTCTAACCTAAGGACTTATCCAATTAGGTATCTAAAAGATATGGATTTAACAATTTACCAATCACACTTCTAACAGACATCAGTATTCATCAGTGAAAAGTTTGCGGTGCTCTCCCAAAAAATAACCCCCTTTTGTTTTGGCATTCCTAAAATATGCTACATGTATTGCATACTGCCTTATTTGCATATTTTAAAACTACAACCTACACATTAGATTACACTTCATTTTAGGCAGACAAGTCATTAGAATCTTACTTTGCAAAAAGTATGTCAACAACTTAATTCTGTTTGGATATTTTATCACTGACTGACTGAAAGCCATTCTGTTTCCATAATATATATTTTTTTCAAAATTAAATATTGAATTTGTTTTTTTCTAGATGCTTGCAGCTGCATTTTACTATATACTTCCAAAAGGAACTGTAATTACTCAACTGATAGCGTATCTATCATAAATCTTATTAAAGAAAAAGCATAGGGAACCATAGGGTAGCGGAATTGTGCTTTTTATTCTGTCATTTCATGTAATCAGTTATGAGTACACTACCAAAGCAGCAAAACCAACCTTTGTGTGAGGGAGTAATCTTTTTTCCTTACTGTTGTAAATAGCAATGCTAAACAACAAAAAGGAAAATATATCAGAAGTTTTCCATGCATAACTTCTGTAAGTTTTGAAAAAATGTCTTGCTAATTTATTTTTCTTTTTATTCCCTTCAGAAAGGATAATCTTCTGAAAATATGTTTTTATAAATATAAATCATTCCTTTCAAGAGCTCTGAATCTGCTCTGAGCTTCCTGATATTAGATTAAAAAATGTTTTGTAGAAGGAGAAATAAATGAGGATTACAAAGTTACAGAAATATTTAATAAATGTTTGCATGGAAAAAATACAACAAACCTTTTTTCACTGAAAGGAAAAAAATAACGTGTAACAACATTTTGCTAGATGTTCAAATAGATGAATCATCCATCCTCAGACACACACATACACATTTTCTAGAGTGATATGGAATTAAGGAAAATAAAAAACCATTGGCAAGAGGAAAGTCACCTCATGGATTTAAAAATGAGGTCTGTAATAGAAAACAAAGAATAAGAGTGAATGGCTGCTCCTCATAATAAGAGATTAACAATGGGGTGCCCCAAAGTTGGTGCTGGAAACACCATGTTATTTGACATATTCATGATTTGAAGAAGTAAACAGATAATGAGATGATGTAAGTTTGGTGATGATACAAAATTGTTTTGGGTTGCAAGAATTATACGGGATCATTAGACAATGAGGATGAAATTAAATGCATTCTGGGACTGGGCATCATGAAAGCTGATGATTTTTTTTCTTTGGATAAGTAAGGTATAATTATATGGATAAACAACAGTCAAAACTTCTCATATGCAATGATGAGCTGTGAGGAAAATGCCTTTGAAATCATCATTAATATCTCAGTGAAGATATCTGCCCAGGTATTAGCAGCAGCTTTATAGAGCAACTAGTATACTTTGGTGCATTAAAAACTTGATACAAAATAATATAGAATATGTTATATTGACATAAATCCAACTATAATTCATTGAAATGGCAAGATATGGTTAAGAGTTAAAAGTTCCAAAGTAGTTACAACAAAGATTATTACAAATGTACCTGGATATGGCAAGATATTGCAAAATCTTGATTATTTAGTCTCCAAAGTAGCCTTATTAACAGAAGGCTTGAATGGTAACTGACTTGATGGACCAATGATTTAATTTGGAACTGCAACTCCCTTGTTACAAGCCTATAGCTAAATCAGTCTGACATTCAACATTTCCCATTTTCTACTTGCGGAGGTATGGTTAATTTTCTAGTTCGTTACAACATAAGACATAATGAACCATATTTGTCCAAGGTACACCTCCATCAAGAGTCAATGGAGGTACATCAGAGATGCATTTGGCTCAATAGGCTGTTAGAAATGTAAACAGTCAGACATGGCCCTGCCCATGCTACACCCCCAGGCTGCCCCCTCCCCACTCACACTGCAGTTCCAGTCCCCCTGTGCAGTGGCACCAGCTCAGGCTGGGGCCGTGCTGCCCATCCTCCCCAGTGCACCAGGGCTGGGGAGGCTGGGGCCAGGCACACACGCCCTCCCAGTGCTCTGGGGCTGGGGAGGCTGTGGCCACAAGCTGCTCGCCTTCCCAGCACTCTGGGGAATGAGGGGCTGATGGAACTGGAGATGGTCTTGCTATGCTTCAAGTGATTAATGGTGCTGGAGAATGCCATCAGTAGAGACCTCTTGGCTTAGGTTCAGATCTGACAGCACCAGCAATTCTGTATCCATAAGGTCCTCTGGGACAATGTATCTACTCTTTGTTGCTGGTGGATGAACAGACTTCTGGCCCTTGATGGTGCTGGCAATGCCAGCTTTGGATGAGTGGTGGTTCTCAGTACCAAGGACTCCTTCCCCAAGCAAGTTATCATCAGTGTAGGAGGCATCCACTCACTTCTCTCTCATGTTGGTGCCAAGTAGGGTCTTGCTCCATCAGCAGTCGATGGTCTTGGTATACTCTTAGTTCTCAGTGCTGAGCTCCAGGCACACTTGTACTCAAAGTCTCACACATGAGTTAGAAGGCATCAGGAAAGAATTCCTCCTCTTTGATGTGGAGTTAGAAAGGGATTTTTATGTTTGCTCTTGTGGAAGTGTTTATACATATCCTCCTCATGCCTGTCCCATTTGTTGGAGTCCTTACTGCCACTCCCAGAAGTCCAGAGCCAGGGAAAACCATGCTCAGGGATGCTTAAGGGAACATTTCTTGGTGCCTCTGCCCAGTATACAGAGCGGTCTGATAGGCCAGGATCAGACTGTGACCTCATTGAACAATCCATCACAAATCTTCCGAGTCTGTACTCACAGGATTTATGGGGTCAGTGAGGAAAGGGCCAACAGATGCATGTAAGGGATGCATGCTTCCCCAAGTCAACAAGGCAAGTGTCATGACTGTCACTGACCAAGAATGCCTGGGGGCTGACCATGCAGATCTGGGATTGGGCATACTAGGCATCCCACTGGGGAAGGTAAGAGCCTCCGGAGTTCCCAAAGCTAACTCTGACTAATGAATAAACGTATCTCAGACAAAGCTGAACTATTTACACTAGAAAACAAAGAATGTTAGCTAAAGCTGCAGACACTGAAGAAGTTCCATCTTAGACCACAGGTCACAGAAAGAAACTGGAGAGGCATTTGGTCCACACTACTCCTTATACCCTTGATTTGGAGCACCAGAGAGAAAGGTGAAATTGTGGACCAGTGAAATTTCTTCCGTCTCAGGCGCCTGGAGTGCATGTGCACCTCAAATAGTGTATACATAGGAGCCATCACTCGAAGAAGAACTACTAAGCTATTACATCTGAATTTGTATTTTGGCAACCTGCCAAACTCATGCATCAATTAACTACATTGACTTTAAGGTACTTCTATCAGACATGAATTTGGCCCATTGTTTATATTGTCTGCATTGTACTGTAGCATGTCTCCACTTCTATACAAATCAAGGTATCTTGCATTTATATTTAAGATGTACTTCTCAAAAAGTTAGAACACATATTAAAGGTGTTGCCAATACAACAGCATGGAAAAGAAGTAAAGTTTTGTAGAAATGTAAAAACTAATTCATTTAAGGGAAATTAGAAGGCTCGTTCTGAAACTATATGTCTCCTACAAAACAGCTAGGTACAATGGCTTGCCAAAAGCATTGGTAATAAAAGTGAAATTTCAAGGTTTGTGATGTTTGTTCTGATCTCATAAAACATTGATCCAAAACAAATCACTTTTATATATACATA
The DNA here is from genome assembly GCA_007922305.1 of Dermatemys mawii. Taxonomy (NCBI): domain Eukaryota; kingdom Metazoa; phylum Chordata; order Testudines; family Dermatemydidae; genus Dermatemys; species Dermatemys mawii. The sequence goes on along the minus strand of ML677328.1, from coordinate 4,670,619 downwards.
AATTATTATATATTCAAATATTTTGCACTTCTAATTTTTACACATATTTAAGCATGTGAGAATCTGTACCTAAAAGATTGAACTGCTACAACATTTAGGCACCCTAACAGCAGGTAATGGAAGTGAATATTGTAAGAATGTATTAAGATCCTTTTCAGAGGTTTGCAGTTCTGCTCAAAGGCTATTCCAGAGTTTGAAGCTTTAATTTTCTAAAGATTTTGTATCACTGGTAAACCACAGGAAGTATCACCTAATGCTTCCACACAACACATTTTCATCAAATTAATGAAAAGCAAAATGTATTTAAGGTTTGTTTGGAATTGTTCACCAAATGAAAGATGGTTTTCACAGGAGGAAAGCAGCCTTCCATTGAATTCAGAGATGAAGGAACCCTATGAGCCAAACTTCAGACAACCTTTCCAAAACATCTGAGGGATAGAGTCTGGTAGATACAGTTAACATTATACGCTTAGCTTATGTTTGAGAAGAATTAAATGATAAAATTAACTTTTCTGGAAAAGAACATGGAAGAAGGTAGACCTAGGCAAAGCACCTGGATGTCCTGGAGTCCAGATCAAGTCCACAAGTAGCATCTTTCTAGCAGGTGGTTTGTGGAGAACAAAAGGTGCACTACTCTTGTCAACAGTCATTGAAGCTGCAAAAAATATTTACAATAAGAAGAATCGTGAGAACATCAAAGCTATCCACAGATGTGGCTGCTTCTTTTCAGATTTGTTCTTTGTCTGTGATACTTACAAAGAGTTCTGGACAGAACTAGGAAGCCTAAGGGAGTATAGGCCTCTCCCAGGAATACAGACAATACAGACAGTATTCCTGTGATAATACAATAGAATTATGTTCTTTCTCTTTTTTTTTTTCATTGTAAAACAAGCTAAAATAAAATTAGGTTTAGAAGTCTCAATTACTGGAAAGGTAAGAACTCCTCAGGCAGTAATAACTGAGGAGTGTCGACAAAATACTCTTACTAATCTACTAAGCTGGGGATCCCTGCCAGAAATATGTGTAACTCTGATAGACTTCAGTTGTCGGCGGGCAGGATCAAACCAGGGATTTTTGGAGCTTAGCACACAAGCTTCTACTGCATGAGCTAAAAGCCAACTGGCTCTTAGCTAAGGTTGTAGAGCGGACTCATTTTCTCTCTTTCTAAGTAGTCTTGCGGCCACAAGATGGGACAGAACACCACACTCAGAAGGTGTGCGGGTTACATACTTCCCTTAGCTGAGGAAGCACATCCCGTGCTTCAGAGACTTCCCAGCTGAAATCCCGGACAAGCCTCCATTTGTAACACCGACAGACCCTGGTTGTTGGCAAGCAGGATCAAACTGGGGACCTCTGGAACTTAGCACCTGAGCCTCTACCGCATGAACTAAAAGCCAAGACCCAGATCACAAGGTGGATACTAAGGGATGCCAGGCAGTTTACTATCACAGCAATAAGATACTGTAGGATTTGCATTAGTAGATTAGTGATGCACACTATTCTCAAGGTCTTGTGCCTTCAGCCACTCAAGAAGTACAACACAAGCCTCTTAAATTCTTAAGAAATTAATTTGGGAGCCTTAAAATAGCTCCCCTTTAGTATCACTAACCTAAACTTAAAAATCCAATCTGGCTTCGGAGAGAAGAGGCCACATTATGAGGGGAAGCAGAAGATTGCTACTGAAGATTTGCTAATAGCCTTGCAGCTGCATTTGCATTTATCTCTGCTTCTACTTCCCTTAGCGCTGATGGTAAGGTAAATGCTTAGCGTTTATGGCTTCCTTTGTTTGGTTCCAGGACAGAACAGACAGACTTTTTTTCACCCCAAAACCCCTTATCTGTCCATGCTCTGGAACCAGCTCAACACCCTGATCCTGGCCCAGGGTTTCCTGGCCTACCTCCAGAAGGTGGTTTTGGAGTACTTCTGGCCAGGACAGCACTGGGCCTCTGCAGGTGTCTTGAGTCTCCCTCTAGAGGATGGAGGACAGGGCCTGATCTGCCTTCGTACTCTGGTCCATGTCTTCTGCCTCCAGGCCCTGCAGAGACTTCTTTATGGTGCAAGTAGTCAAGGGTGAAGCATGCTGGCACACATCTTCTTGGGCAGCTTCTGAGGGCTCTGATATGACTGGCAGCTCTTTTACCTCCATCTGAGAGGTCTTCCATGACACCTCTCTGAGCTTCTGGTCTTCTACCAGAGCTTCTTAGCAACCAGGTGGCCACCAACAGGGTAGATCTCACGGAGCTCCTGCTACAGAATCCCCAAGTTGGTGTGCAGATGGTGGAGTCCCCCTCAGTGCGCCAGAGGTTGGTCCTTGCAGAAGTCACCAGGATCGGAGATCTTCTGGACTACGACCAGAGAGACTGGGTGGATCCCCTGACTCTTGCTCAGCATATGGGGCTCTCCACCCTTCATACTTCCTGGCATGAAATTCAGGAGGTGAGAGCAGCCTTGTCACCCACCTCTCAAGCTCACTTGAAGCAGGTCCTGAGGGAGGGTGCTCCACATGCGCATCCCATGCCCGGACTCCTCTGGATCTTTTCATCAGGCCCCTGTCCTATAAGCTGCCCCAGTCTTACACCTCGAGCCAGCTGAATGACCTACAGCCAGTTCACTTTCAAACCGTGCCAAGGGCACATCTGTACATGCACATGTTCCATACTCTTCATTTCCTCACCCTCGTGTTCCACCCCGATACCAAATGGCAGGATCTAATGTCATCTGTCGAGGGTGAGGAACCCTGGGGAGCCAACCTATATTCCACTCTAGTCATGCAGCCTGCCAGGGTTATCAGCTGGTGGCCATGAGCACGTGCATGTATTTGATCCAGTTCACTCCTGTCCCCAAAGCCTGTCCCTTCTGTGGCACGAGGGAGACCCTGGTGCACGTTTACCTTGAGGGCGCCAGGTTTCAGCCCCTTTTCTGGCTCCTCCTGGATCACTTTTTACATTTTTGGCTGCACTTCTCCCCCCATCTCCCTATATATGCATGTCCTACTCATGGCTCCACAAAGTCATAGGACCTCCTTGTCAACTTCCTCCTAGTGATGGCCAAAGTGGCTGTCTAGAACACCAGGGAGAGGATCTGAGGGGGCTCTCTTGACACCTTTGAGGAGCAGTGGGTGGTGTCCAGGACTCTGCTCAGTGTCCCCTGTGGGTTCCCTATTTTCAACCCCTTGAACTTTACACCAGTCCTTGTTATTTTTTTCCACTGTCCCCGCATAATTACTTGAGTTTCTGGGCTCTTTGGATCCTCCCCATAGGCTGAGGCAGACTTGTGCTCACCCACCTTCCCAGAACCCAACAGGATCCTTTATCTGTTGTTATTGTCCTCTGAAGGGTGAGCTATGTGGTCATTTCTGAGGCTGTTACTTAAAAAGCATGTGAATCTTTCATATCGGAAAAGATTTCTGGAGATAAACCATTATGCATTCACAGCATTTTAAATGCACCGATTACTCAAACACCAGAACCTTCTGCCTCATCCCTAAGTAATCATAATGGTACAACATATACCCCCACTTATAAAGAGCACAGAATAGTTCCCCTGTATGATTTTGTTATCTCCTTTCTGACATAGGTTCACTTTAATTTGTATTTAAGTAAAATTTTGCAGTTGAAGTATGAGAACTTGTTATGAAAAGGAGCAATGAGGTAGAAAACTCTCTTTTGAACTTTTTCTTATACCACGACTTTTTTCACAGTGTATTTCAAACAGATAAGAACTGTTGCAATCTGTGAATGCATGTACCCTGCAATGAATTTAATTTAATCCTTAAAAATAACTTGACTGGAAAATACAGTTCAGAAGGCTATACTTTATACTGAATTTCATTTACAATGAAACAAAATTACTCACAGTACAACTATAATCTTTTATCATACACTGCTATCATGTTACGATTTTGTATAATACCATTTTCTACCCTTACAGTGAATACAATTTTAGAGTTGTCAAAAATGTTTTAGATTGACTTGAAATACATACAATCTCCCTGACAAATACTTTACATGATATTAAAAAGTTATTCGTTGGTAGTTTGGATTCCTTTGACAAAGTTCCCCACCCCCACATTTTATTTATGATGAAATAAGCAAAAATTTCACATTGTGGAAAATAGCAACTAATACATAATTTCTGAATCTTATCAGGATTTATAACAACTGGAGTTACCAACTGTTATAGGTGACTTCACTTTAGACCTGCTTCCCATTAAAGCTACCCTATTCAAAAGTAACCTTAAAAATGGGCCAAATTCTGGAACCTGTATGTTGTTCCAGGAACACAAAGGGGCTGTAAAGTAGCCACAACATCCAAGAGGAGAATTCACCTGATGTAGGACCAATCCGATGCATAAGAACATAAGAAAGGCCGTACTGGGTCAGAGCAAATGTTCATCTAGCCCAGTATCCTGTCTACCGACAGTGGCCAATGCCAGGTGCCCCGGAGTGAGTGAACCTAACAGGTAATGATCAAGTGATCTCTCTCCTACCATCCGTCCCCCTCCTCTGACAAACAGAGGCTAGGGACACCATTCCTTACCCATCCTGGCTAATAGCCATTAATGGACTTAACTTGCAGGAATTTATCCAGTTCTCTTTTAAACCCTGTTATAGGCCTAGCCTTTACAAACTCCTCAGGCAGGGAGTTCCACAGGTTGACTGTGCGCTGTGTGAAGAAGAACTTCCTTTTATTTGTTTTAAACCTACTGCCCACTAATTTCATTGGGTGGCCCCTAGTTCTTCAATTATGGGAACAAGTAAATAACTTTTTCGCATTCACTTTCTCCACACCGCTCATAATTTTATATATCTCTGTCATATCTCCCCTTAGTGTCCTCTTTTCCAAGCTAAAAAGTCCTAGCCTCTTTAATCTCTCCTCATATGGGACCCATTCCAAACCCCCAATCATTTTAGTTGCCCTTTTCTGAACCTTTTCTAATGCCAGTATATCCTTTTTGAGGTGAGGAGACCACATTTGTACACAGTATTCAAGATGTGGGTGCACCATGGATTTGTATAAGGGCAATAAGATATTCTCCATCTTATTCTCTATCCCTTTTTTAATGATTCCTAACATCCTGTTTGCTTTTTTGACTGCCGCTGCACACTACATAGATGTCTTCAGAGAACTATCCATGATGACTCCAAGATCTTTTTCCTGAGTAGTTGTAGCTAAATTAGCCCCCATCATATTGTATGTATAGTTGGGGTTATTTTTTCCAATGTGCATTACTTTACATTTATCCACATTAAATTTCATTTGCCATTTTGTTGCCCAATCATTTAGCATATGTGGCCTTACTTTTTCCCCTCTTTGTAACTCCCAGAATAGCGAGCATGCAAGAGGAGGGAGGAGAAGCAGCCAAAAGCCTTTATGGACTGGGAAATGCTGATGTGGCAGCCATTGAGGGGGCTGCAGTAAGGGAATACAAAGCTACATTTTCCTTTCCTCTTCACCTGTAACTTCTGTGCTGACCGCAGGATGCAACAAGAATCTAGCCCTATATATTATGTACTGTTATTGTGCTGAATATCCCATTCTTTAACTAACCAGATGGTTATCCAAGCAAATTTATATTTCAAAATAGACCTTTCTCTGGTATTTTCCCCTGATGTAATGTTCAACATATACTCTGCTGATGACATCATATTCACAACAGAAGCATGGAGCCAATTTATAAGAGTATGATCAACTGTTTTTGCTTGCAGTACTGCCTGGTTTTGTCATACATTATAATACAACAATTTTTGTCAGACTTTAGAAAACCATGCAATATTATAAGAGATAAACAGGATTTAATTTACCCCTATAAACAGGAGCCAAGATCTAAAGTGATTCAGTACGAGTGATATACTAACAGTAGAAAATATGGTAGGAGCTGGTGATCCATAGTAGGCCTGGACTTCACAGATCTCCAGCTGAATGAAAACTATGTGCTGAATACCTATTTTATCCTGTCATTTAGGGACATTCAGAACATAGCCTAAATTTGTTTGATTTTTTTTTCTTTGAGGACACAAGAAGAAGTTATTAAGAAGTAACATTTGTTGGTAAAAACTCATTAGCTGAGTTGCTGAAGTTCAAAAGTGGCAGGAACAGTGGTCTCCCTGATCCTCCCAACCTGGGAAACAAAACAAACCAAACAAACCCAATAGGCTGGAAAACCCAGAAGATGCAGGAATAGGGGCCTGTGTCTCTCCTAATTTTGTCTTTTTTTCCCATCTCTACCCAGTGGATTTTTAATCTACTAAATTCCACATAAGGAGAGAGAAATCAATCGGGCAAGATGACTATCCATGAAGGGCTTGACCCTGAAAGGTGCTGAGCACTCTAACCCTGACCGAACTAAAGCACTTAAACACATGCTTTAAGAGTCTTTAAAGAAACTACTCACATGCATTTTTGGATCTAGACTAGTATGTGCAGTTCCTTGCAGGATCAAGCTCTAATGGAGCTCCACTGCCACAATCTATACATATACCAGTTTAAAATGGCTTAGAGACCCAGGAGACTTCAATAACCAATTAACAAATGTCTGGAGATTCCTAAATCCCAGATGTCTGCACAGAAATCCAATTTTGAAATTAAGAATTTCTTTACAAGATATTAAAGAGAAGCAGCGGGATTCATTGCAGAGCTCCCTATAGGCCAATAATCCAATTGCAAACAACACATAATGGTGAAAGCCTGGGATGTGCCAGCCACAAAGGGATACATTAGAGAATTATTGTTTGAAATAAAAGTCAGTGAAAATTAGGATGTAAACCTCCTTCAGGGAATTAATAAAAGATGCAGACGAACATGCTGAGTGACTGAAGTCAACGCAACCTAAATGAATATTCAGATATGCTAACTGATATATATGGTTAAAAGCAAGGACCTTGACATGGAATTAAAAATAGATGATGAAGGCCAGATTCTGCAATCCTTACTCACACTGGGCAATAAATTTCTCCACAAATAGACCACTGAAGTCAATGGAGGTTGGTAGAAACTGGTCCTTGGAGAATAGGGGCAGACGAAACAACATATGAAAGAAAGGTCCCCTAGAGGTGACAGAAAAGGGTAATCTTAAAAATATATGAAAACCCCACTAAAAGAATTCTTGTGGAAAGAGGCAGAAGTGTCCATGTACATACACTGAGCACACTGCAAAGTCTCCAGCGTGTACTTTAAGATAAGCAAGATAACTCAGCAGAATTACTGGACACCTGCATCAGGTTACACTTTAATTCCATTCAAGAGCTGAAGCCAGTGCAAAATATGGATGTCTCTTTAAGGTGAATCTTCCTAGGAGTTCACTACAACAGCGGTTCAGGATTTGTACTTGCTGTCTATTAGAATCTGGGTTGAGTTTAAGGTTTTAACTTTGACCTGTGTAGCCCTAATTGGCCTGGGTCCTGCCATCCTGGACTAGCTGCCTCTCCCCCTTTGCCATACCGTTACAGCTGCAGTCAGAAAAAAACAGATGGCACTTCTAGCAGCACATTTTCCTTGACAGTTCCTTGGCTCTGGAACTTGCTCATCATCTTCACCAAGAAAAGCTTAAATCTACCAAATGTAATGCATTCTCCAATGATCATCTTCTTGTCATTCAGGAAAGTACAAGATATTCTGATGATAGAAAAGTGGTTGACCCAATCCCCCATCCACCAGGGAAATTTAGCTATTTTATATGACTGTAAAATAGCTATAGTTAAGCCTCTGCTCTTGTAATAGACAAAATTAATGAAAATTAAGCTTCTGCTCCTGCCTCAACCCTCATTCCTAAAATTGTAACTGTGTTGCAATTTAATATATATTACAGATTTTCCCCTATATCAGCTAAACGCCTGCAAAATGTAAACAAGCAAAAAGTATATGTAAACAAAATGTGAAATAACGAGGAATTAAATCAGAATTTGCCTACTTTTACTGAAAGTCGCCTCTTATTCTATGCGTAGAAATCTGTAATAACTGCAAGCTGCATTGTTGACTAATGCAAACATACAATAATCAAAGCATCATCTTTACCTTATTTTCAGTAAAGATGACACCTGTCTATGTTTAGTCAAAACAATCATTTTAAATAAAAATAATGAAAAACAAATTAATAATAAAGTCATAAATTAATGTGTTACCTTTAACAGCCTGAGGAGTCTGAGAACTGTACAGAAAATAAACAAATCTAGAAAATCTCTCTCAAAAAAAGTCATTTTGCCCAAAGGGCCTGTAGCAGCTTAGACAATCTTCTTAATCAGCTGCCCTAAGAAAGGAGACTGCAGACAGGTCACCATTTGGCTCTTCAATGTTAAGAAATGGTTTCCTGAGCAGAAATTAAACAAGCATCATTCTGCTGGTATGGCACTCATTCTGCCACCGGCCCAGGAAGACATTAATAAATGACCACTTTGTCGGTGACTTTCATAAACCCAGGCAAGCTATCAAATTAGTCCACATGTCAGGGACCTTCCCTCCTGTAGGACCCTCCAAACATCATGAGTAAATATTATCAAAATTAACTGGATAGCAGATGTTTTTATTGCTTTTCTGCCTAACTCTATTGAGGCTTGCCCTAATAACCGATGAGGTGGCAGGGGTTGTTTTTAGGAAGGTGTTCTTCCAAGTGGCTCACGGCACTCAACTGATCAGCCTCCTTCAGGAGACAACTGGTTTGAATGAACAATTTTGACAAGCAAGACAAATCATTTTTCATCTGCTCTCTATAGTGCAAGAGTAAGCCAACACCCAAGGACGGTGGAATTTTCTGTACTCTTCAAGACTAGTTTTTCAAGGAAACTCCAGTCTCCTTCACTGTCATTCCAGATTTCTGTTTTTTGTGGAAAGCATGAATGTCAGAAACAAAAGGACGCACCTCTTGAGCGAGAGGATGTCGATAGTTAAGGCAAGTCAGTAATTATAGCTCCTCATCCTGATTGCTGTATATCAGCAGCCCTCAAACTTTTGTTCCGGTGACCGCTTTCACATAGCAAACTTCTGAGTGCAACGCCCCTTATAAATTAAAAATACTTTCAAATATACTTAACACCATTACAAATGCTGGAGGTAAAACAGGGTTTGGGGTGGACGCTGACAGCCCACGACCCCCCATGCAATAACCTCACAACCTCTGGCGGGTCCCAACCCCTACTTTGAGAACCCCTGCTGTATATGGTAAGTTTACTTGCTCCCAGATTCTTCAAGAAGAAACTGATCCAGGAGTCTTCAGTGATGAACCCAAACATCCAGAATTATTTTACTAACTTGTAACCAGGTTGAGTAACCTTGAATTGCATTAGATGAATATCTGACCATGAAACTGGGGTGACCCTAAATTCCTCTATATTCAGATCTATGTCAGCCCTAGATCCAATATACTTGTATTCTCCAAGGAATCAAAGTACAGTGAAGATTTAAGCTTGTCTTATCTCAGAGAATAATTTCAGGCATACATAGGCTGCTTGTATATCAGATTTCTCAGACACAGCACTTCCTTAGTTTAAAGGATCAGGGGAAAGATATTCAAAGGATCCACAGTCCTCAGTTAGCTCCTTGGCACTACAAAGTGATGCAAGAAGCACAGTCACATTGTTCCCCTAACATTCCCATAATGTGGTTATGCACTTGTGCTCTTCCATGCACTCTCTGTATGTGACCCCTTAAGAATTAAAAATATAAATAAAAACTAAAAACCTTAAGGATTCCTAAAATGTTTACTAGTCTAAAAATACATAGCTCTTCTATAGCACACTTCATCCATAAATCTCAAAGTGCTTTATAAAGGAGATATCATTATCACCATTGCAGACATATGGGAAGTGAGGCACAGATATACGAAGTGACCTGCCTAAGGTTACTCACCAGGCTTCCAATAAAGCCGAAAATAGGACTCAGGTCTCCTCAGTTCCAGTCCAGTCCTCTAGCAGGCAGACCACACTGCCTCACAGGATAAGAGAAGAATAAACAGCTGGGACAAATAATTGTTTTCTTTTTTATAATGATTTTGCTACTTCTAAAGCTACTAGTACTACTACTAAAGCCAGGGGCCAGGCAGGATGGTCCCGTGGGCTGGATGTGGCCTGCAGACCATAGTTTGCCCACCCCTGATATAAGGGCAGAAAGTAAAAATCTGCCCTCACCTCCTACAAGCTGCTGATGTTACTTGGTTCAAATCCAGCAAAAAGATAAAACTTCAAGCATACTTTTATAAAGCAAAATGAAATACAAGACAATGGCAAATCAAATTGAACAAAATAAAAAAAGATGAAATATCATTGTGTATGTAACTATTTTTAATAGTTAAATACATAACTTTTATGTTCAGGTCCAACTGCTTCCCTATTATGCTATTGTTCTATTTATTTCAATACAAATTAAACAAAACACCCAGACATAGAGATGTAATACATATCTCTTACATGCCTACATTTGTGCGTTTTATTTAATGTTTGTTGTAATAAATAGAACATTATACTAGCATAGGGAAGCACATAGGCCTAAACATAAGAGCTGTATATGTAGATATGTAATTTATGATTTTGGCTTTTATGTACTGCTCCATTAATTTTCTAGGTCCCTGTCTGCAGAAGCAGCTGCCAATCTATGATACACGCTGTGCTCTCTCTTGTTTTGTTGGTTTAAGATAAAAGTAATTCACACAGAAAGTGTGGGTTTGCATTTTGTGTATGAGAAAGTACTATTACTATTGACATTCTTGAAGAACCCCAAATGTTCAAAGAAATTTCCAAGTGTACAGGAATACACAATCTCCACCTGAAAGAACATGTCATCTATAAAGACAGACAGATGAAGGGTAAGGAAAAGAAATACTCCATATATGAAAAATGGCCAGGATGACAATAGGCACATGTAAGACAGGCTTCTCTTGGTTTTGTTATAAAATTAGAGGACCATTCTTCTCTTCCGGGGGCTGGCACTGCATTTAAAAGGAGCTCCCTGGTCCACTTTTCTTTTCTTTTCTTTTCCATTTAAAATACACAGTTATTATCTAGCAAAATTCCTATTGCATAGCGATGATGTTTTCAGAAGACGATATGCATCACGCAGTTTAATTTCAAAAAATAATATATACATAATTTGAAATAAGAGCAACAAATATTTCTATGTCCTGGAATAAAGCTTTTTCTTACATTTAAAAGTAATATTTTATAACTAGCATAATCAGAAGAGAATACATGGTGTGAGATGTCACTAGCACATGGTGATTTTCAGAGAAAATTAGATATTTATGAGCACAGAAAACCTGTGAAATATGAGCTGTTTACCTTTTACTGTACTGCTTAGAATCTAAAAGTTTTTTCTTTAAAAAACAATTATGTAGCCCTCTTAGTAGCAAAGATGTCCTTTATTCTGTAAATCTAAGCACTATTGTCATTTTTGTTCTGCAAACACAAACATTGGAGGGGCACTCATTTTAATGGGGTGCAAATTCAAACCGTCGGATTCACAGCTGTGTCTAGTAAGCACTGAGCTGAGGTGGCAAGGAGGCACAAAGGAACCATTTATGGTTCTCAATCCTACTGCAGGCCACAGACTGGAATAGCCTCAGACATGGTTTGGAACAGCCTCTAACAGCTGCCTAAACTACACTAGCTGTCAAATCCCCCCACAGCAGCCTTTCTGGCATCTGAGGATTTTCTGGTAGGATTCTGGCCACATCATTTATGTCAGGAACAAGGAGGACTATGGTGCTTCTGTACTACTGTGGGTCCACATGCCGACTGGATCCTCAGATGTCCAGCTCATTAAGTTGCACAACACGTACCTGAACTACATCTGGCTAACACTGCTAGTCTTTCATAAACACTAAATTCACTTTTTTAAAAAAGTAATTGAAGTAGAAAAGCAAGCAGAACGATATTTGCTATCTCCCATTGTAAATGTCTATCTTCTCTAACCACGAGGAGCGTAGGATCAGATACTGACAATCTGAGGGTCTGATCCAACATCCACTGAAGTTTATGGGAGTTTTTCCATTAACTTCACTGGGCTTTGGATCAGGCTCTAAACCATTTTGGGTAAAATTTTCAAAAGTGCCTCTGTCCCATTTTCCAAAGCTATCCAAGTCATTTATAAAGTTAATAGAACTTAAGGAACCTAAATAATATAGGTATCTTTGAAAATTTTACCATTCACAGGTTGTTCCGAGGTTGATTATGCCATCAAGAGACAGTTCCTCACCTTCTTGTAACTATTGTTCTTTAAAATATGTTGCTTATGTCTGAAGAGCTGATCAAGAAATTAGACAATCTTCCATCAAGAAACACTGGAACTGTTCCCTAAAAGCTTTGAGGCCATAATTTTCTAACGAAGATTTTGCTTCCTAATTTGAACAGTCATACCAGGTCAAGAGGACTTGCCAGTTGGCAGTGAGGAGATGTAGACCCACAGTTGAATACATCTCTCCTCCAAAAAGTCTAATTTTTTTACTTCCTTTTATTTGGTGGTAATCTTAGTTCAACCTTGCTGGTGACTTTCATTCACCATTACCACTACCAATAAGTCAGATGCAGAGTGTGAATACAATGGCTCAAATCTCTGGGATGGACCCTGGTATTTGTGCTCTGTGCACTTAGCCACTGGTAGATTAGATGAGGGGTTTTGCCACAGTGACATGATGGGTTGCATTATCACGTCATTTATATGAAGGGCTACCACCCCTGCAATAACCAGGTGCAAAATGTCTATAATGTTGTGAGAATTCATCTTCACCAGATCCATGTGAATACCAAGAAATGTAACCATCCTTTTCAGGATCTCTAGGTAGACTTTATAGTAATCTGGTACTGAGGAGGAGGATTTCAGTACGAGAGTATCATCAGGTGACGATAATGATGTATTCAGAGGAGGCAAAGCAGAACTTTCTTGAGGTTGTGCTGCCATGTATGTTGGTCCAAGGAAGTTTGGGGAAGATCCAGCAAGTCTCTCTAATACTGAGTCCTGCCATGAGTGCAAGGAATTGGACTAGATGATCTCTCAATGTCCCTTCCACTCCTATGATTGTCTGCGTCTGGAGGTTGTTTGGTACCGACCATTAGTGGTCAGTACTTGACAGGACTATGAGGAAGCAGAGATTCGATCTCTATGCAAGAGACATTCCCCAAAGCATGAGACTGATACAGTCTTGGATGGTGACCAGTTTTGCCTAAACCAGGCTTCCTAATCTCTGGATATGCTTTGACTGAGAATCTTCTGTGAGAGCAAGAACACGAGACCCAAGAACCCACTTCAGACTGACAAGAAGTTAAAATAAAACAAAGGCCAATTTGGTGCAGTGACATACGGAGTCCTCAGAGACCGGGACTGGAATTTGCATCAAGCCTGTAGTACAGGAGGTAGCATCAAAGCCTTCCTGGAGATTGGTAGCATGTGATGAGGTGAAGCCAGTACCAGGGGCCTAGACATCATCAGAGAAGGAGGCTAATGAATGCAGTACTGGCTCTGAGACCCTTCTGAGATCCTGAATTGGTGCTGAGAAGCATGGCACACATAACCTTCAAAGAGGACCTTTGCCCTGAATCAGTGACAATGGCATTAGTGGAATATACAATAGGTTCATCACAGCTGTTTAGGCATCTGTTGGTATAAGCATGAAAATGGATGGCTGCCCTGCCATAATCAGCAATAATGAATCTACTCCCGTAACTGATGAGGTAGCCAGTTTCAACAGTCCCGGGATTGGTAGCATGGTTCAGCCCTGTGAGAGTCACTGTGACCCAGTATCACGGAGTGGCAAGCTAAAAGGCATGCTCTACCTTCAGTACCTACCTTCTGCTGCAGAAAAGTCCTGTAAGAGGGACTTGGAAGTAGCCAATGTCATCTTTTTCTTTCACTTCAGATGCTGGAAGTGGTCGGGGCTCTTATGCCTCAAGGAGGAGAGTCCCTGTGAAGGGGCTCTCCTACATCTACATCTGCTGGCAAGACTCCTAGGCATGGCTGATGAGCTCCCTTATGACCACTAAAGGATTTTAATATGGGCGAAGAGCAGCATCCGTGAAAATATATCTAAGATGCTCTTCTCTCTGCTTCTTCATTCTGGATTTGAAGCAATGGCAGACTGGATGTCTGTCTCTAATGTGAGCCTCACCCGAGTACTTTAAAGAACAAGAGAGAATGTCACTACCAGTCATCAGCTTACAACAGCCTGGCAGGACTTAAAACGAGGGGACCTTGGCACAGGCTCCCCCAGTATAGACAGGACCTGGAGGCCCACTGGACAAGACAAAAGGTGAAACAATGAGTACTGATAGATAAAATTATTTCACTATAAGAGACCTTGTTCACAGAAGAAAGAGGCTGTAAAGCACAGAAATGCTCTCACTACTGACCACAGTTCATTCTTATTGTTTGATGGACAGGTGGGATGGCTCTGCTTTTTATACACTCAGGTTGGAGCTCAAGGAAGCCAGGGGACATGCAGGACTGCCCCTATGGAAATCGCTAGGGAAACCTTGCCAGAACGAATGCATATGACACACACACACCTACAACCTAATAAAGATATGTAAACATTTGAAGAACCTGTATTACTATCTGTAGGTTTCTATGCATTTTTAGTTTTAATGAACTTTTTAACATACCTATGGTTTTAATAGTAGAATGTATGACCCTCAAATTTAAGTTATGACAAGGCTGCAGCTTTGAAATATTATGGTTCACATCAATTTTTCAGAGTCCTTATTCACTTCCACCATTCTCTCTGAAATTCTGAAAAATGTTAGAACAGTAAACTCCACTGATTTATTACATAGCTGGATGTTACTTGAGCTAGTCAGTTAGACATTTCACAGTGTGTACAATATATAAAAATATGTTAGGAGCCTTTATTACGTAGCAACATATAATAAATGAAGTAGCTACAATAAACAGAGAAGCATATTCAAAACGTTTATGTTCCACTTTACTACAGTAAAAATTCTCTAAACATCATCCCTTTTGGAACCTGCAAGTCTTTTCCCAGAGACAGGAGGACTGCAATACAAGTTTGAGAACTGATATCACATCTATTCACTCAGAAGTTCAGTACTTACAGAATCATGAGATATCTTCAGCATTTAAATAGAGCATTACAACTTTTACTCATAGCATTTTTGTTGGTTTAATTTTCTGGGTAGATTATTTAGTACGTGCTCTTCGAAGGGTAGGCAACATGTCATATAAAAGTACTTTAGATATACCTGAAGTATAGGATGAGATCAAATTTAGTTGGACCTACCAATTTAAGGTACATAATATCCTCTTGTGACAGAATACTTCTTAATTTAATTATTAGATTAACGAAAGTTTGCATATCCATTTCAACTGTTCAGAATAAATTGTCTAACATCTTATCATGTTTATAGCATTTACCTTGACCAAATGTTCAAAGCAAATTAGACTTCTAACATAGCCTCAAAACTTTCTTAAACTGTGTTTCTTAATGATGCCTAAACTGTCTCCATCTAACTGTGGAGGTTCTTCCTGAGACCAGTAGGAGAAAATAAAATGGACAAGGGTAATTAAATATTTTTAATAAATGAAACAGTCATAATTCTCTCTCTCCCTCTCTACAAATGTAAACAATAAAGAATAACCCAAGGTTAAAATATCTTTATAACTAAAACATTTTGCACTAATAAAATGGGTGCCAGTCATTATCCTGACTACCTTGTCTAAATATTGCGTCTCCTTCTCCCACACTTTTTTGCTTTTTGTACACAGACTGATTCCTGATATATGTTCGCACAACATCAGCATCTATGGGCAATACCAGAATATAAGTGAGACTATAAATAACACTCAGTCCACAGCCACATTGTTAACACTTAATCTGATGAAGCTCAGTCTTTATCACTGGCTCAGTCAGCTTCTGCATGTAGTTCTGTAAAAAGCTGTCAGAAAATTTTGGTATTATGCTGGCATGCACAGCTGATGTCTACTTCTTGTGAATTTACTTTGACTAGACTGATGCAACCTGTGTCTCAGAAGATGTTGGTGTCAATTCTGATTACTGATTTTCTGGGAAAGGTGTTACTTGCTGCTCCTGGGAGTCTTCTGATTTAGACATCTGTTGTGTATCTGTTATTGGCATTGAATGGTCAGGTATAAGGTGTTTTCTATTAAGTTTGTACCTTTCTCCCATATGTGTTTCAATGTAATATGATGGTGGCTCTGGATGTGTAGCTCTGGTTGTCAAACTTGTGTTCTTTCTATGCATACTAGATATCAAGGATGGAACACAGACAGTGGCTGAGCTGTCTGGTCACTGTATTTCTTCTGTCATTCCTGTCGCAATTTTAATCTGGTGTGAGCTCTTCAAGGTATTTGGGATGGTAGCAGCATGTGTAAGGATGGAAGAGTTGTTCTCAACATCCTCCCCACCAACAACTGTCAAGGACAGTATTCCATACCTGTCAGTGATGTGTTTCCCACTCCAAAAGCACTAAGCTGAGATCTCTAATTGATACAGCAGTTTTGTGAAACACTGTTTTTATTGTCTGAAAGGATCTTTCAGCCATTCCAAGACCAAAGTGAGTAAGATTCACTCCCCAAGATCTTACAGAGTTACCCATGTCTCTGACCGCAAATGGAACAGTCATTCAGTAACTTTTCAACAATTCCATGTCTTGCAAATACAGCGCTCAGTTTAGCAATAATATGTGCTGACTTGTTTGGAAGACTCAACAACTTTTGGAAATTTGGAAAAGTAGTCCACTCTGATTCCTGAAGTACAGAGGCTGCAGCATTAGGAAGACACACTAGGCTACCTGACTGGGCTAGAAAGCATGACATGGTGTCATAAGTGACCACATTCTGCATAATACAAGAAGTGGCGTTTTTTGTCAGTAAACTGTCAGTAAATGGTGCAAGCTACTACACACAGTCAATATACTGGTTCTTGATGCTCTGCGGATTGCAAACAGAAAGTACAGAGTACTGAGGTACAGTGAGAACACAAAAGTGAAATTGAAAAGTAAAGCAGCTAAACTAGAAAATTGTATTTTAAAAAAAATCTGAACATGGAATGTTGCAAGCCAACCACATCTTTATTTTTCTTAGTAATCTTGCTGAGAACTGGATAAGATGGAAATAACGCTTTTGCACTGATATGAAAGCTTCAGGAGCAGATAAAAACAAAGAGGACATAAAAGTAACAATTTTACTTTACACAGTGGGAGAGGAATCTGTGGATGTTTATAACATTCTCCCAGCAGTTGACTGAAAATGCTCCCACTTGGATGACTTACCAATATTGAGAAACTATTGCAACCCTAAGAATATGTAGCATGTGAATGATACCAATTCTGGTCTCACCCACTCCTAGGAGAACAGATATACAAGTACATCATAAGCAAAAAGAAAGAAATTGTAAGTTTGGAAATAGTGAAGATGGCATGCTCACAAAACTCTGTTCCCTGTTACTGATAAAGGACTAGAGGGAAGATTGCTTAAGGCCCTGATTTGGGCATGCAAAAAGAAAAAGACATTTGCAGAGTCTAGAGATACAGAGATCATGTCTGGGCTACACACTGACAAGTTCATACAAAGCTTGCATAAAAGAGTGCTCCAAGCAACATGAGCAGGGCCCAATCACCTTAGAGTCACAGCAAAGCAGACGCACCACAGCCCACACAAAGAAATTGCACATGCTGTGATAAGACACACCCCACTCATAGTCTCCTCAGCCTCTGGAGAAATGTCTCAAAGTGGAAAATTAAATCTCTATTCTATGTGCAGAGTGAAAAACTTACCCAAAATACAAAGAGACAAATCTCTGGCTAAATCAGAACATGAGCAATCTCTTGTAGACACAGTATTGTAAGGTAATAGAAATCCTATAGTATGCTCAGCAGAACACTGGTATTCTACAGAATATAGAAGGAATAGTCCTACAAAGTTGAAGCTTGGTACTGGTGCTGAAGCAAATGTTTTACCAGTTCACCTTCTGAAAAAGACAGCAGGTTCCATCCAGATACAGCAGTCTGATGTGCCTGCCTTATAGGATAGGCGATTGCAGAATAGACTCTGAAGGAGATGTCACCTTAATAGCAGCAACTGTCAATTTCTCCATCATGAAGTCATCTTCAACACCTCTGTTAGGTGGAGAAACTTGCACACAGCTAAACCTAATACATCGAAAAAGTATACTACACACCAAGCTGCAGCATTCTTTTTCAGGGACTGGGAGATTCCATGGGAAGCACTGTATAGATATGAACCCATCAGTCACCCTTGTCATACATAGTCATTGCAAAAAAAAAAAAAAGTCTTTTGCAATGACCAACAGACTCAAAGCAGGCAGATAGAAAAGGAAAGGTTTATAGCCAAAATGAATACATCCACTCCATGGATTAATAGGTTGATCACGACTGGGAAGACCAATAATAAGATTAGGATTTGTTTGGATTCCTGAGATTTTAATAAGGCTATTCTAAAAGAGCATTTTACTCCATCCTCACACCAGCAGATGTTCAGTGCTGACAAGCTAGTAAAAGCATAGTCACTATTCTGCAGGAAAAAGATGGACATTGAAAAGTGACATTACATAAGGAGTCATCTAAGAAGCACACTTTCAATACACTCTGGGGCTGATAGAAGGTTCTCAGTCTACCTTTTGGAATAAAGTTATCTAGTGTTTAAAAAGTCAGGAACTGTTCAATTTAGAAAAGAGATGATTAGTGGGGGATATGACAAGAGAAATATAAAATCATGAATGGTGTGGAGGAAGTGAATAGAGAAGTGTTATTTGCTTGTTCACGTAACACAAAAACTAGCAGTCACCCCATGAAATTAATAGGCAGAAAGCTTAAAACAAAAGGAACTACTACTTCACACAATGCACAGTCAACCTGTGGAACTTGTTGTCAGGTGATGCTGTGAAGACCAAAAGTGTAGCTGAAGAATTAGGTACATTCACAGAGGATAGGTCCATCAAAGGCAATTAGCTAAGATGGTCAGAGACAGAACCAAATGCTTTGGGTATCCCTAATCCTCCAAATGCCAGAAGCTAGAAGAGGACAACTTGTAATGGATCACTTGAAATTGCCCTGTGCTGTTCATTCCCTCTGAAGCAGTGGACACTGGTCACAGGATACTGGATTAGATGAACCATTGGTCTGACCTAGTATGGCTGTTCTTATGTTCTTAATGAAGTGTTTCAATAAAAGAAAAATGAAAAACATTTGCTGATATTGCACGTGTCCATATAAAAGCAGATAACATTATAATAGTGGCTTCAACACATGCAGAACATAATCAGATACTGAATAAAGTGATGACAAGGGCTCAGACTATCAAAGTCAACCCAGATAAAATTTGGTTCAGGGTAAAAGAAATCAAACACTTGAGACCAATGCTTAATTAGTGCTAGGGCTTGCCAGGGCTGAGCTCCATCAGCTCTAGGCCGAGCAGTTCATTGCCCTAGCACTGAACTGGGCTTGCTGCATTCGTTATGAAGATAACAAAATTGCTTAAGCCCTGGCACCAAATTGTTTGAGCCCCAGCACCTCCTTCATTACAAATGAAGCACGGCATGGCATGCATATTCTCATCAAAGGAATCAGGCCAAATGACAGTAAGGCTGAAGCTATAGCTAACACAAAACCTCCACAGGACAGGAAGGCATTACAGAAGATTCCCTAAGGATACCTGGAGATGATTTGATTCCTTGCACAGCACACCACCAAGGTGAAACATCTTTGACAACTTGTCCTGTCCTCATTGACTAAAAAGAATTAGTCCTCTCCTTTTCCTAGCATATTTAGGCATAAATATTAAATCCCATTTTAATTTTATTTCCATTTACATGTGCTTTTTAACAACTTCAAGCTTTCTTCAGAGCTTTGGCTTTCTATTTTAGAATTTTCATGAGATGCTCACTTCTTAATTTTCTCCTCCAGTTTCACTTTGTATAAATGTGATACTCTAAACTGAGCAGTATTCCAACAGAGACTTAATCATTGCCAAGTGGAGCAGAATAATTATCTTGCATGTTCTACACATAAAATTCCCTTAACACAAACCAATGTATCATTTGCCTTATGTTGCTAGAGTGTTGTCTGGCTGACTTATCTTCAGTCTTCCATTATAACTCTCACCTCTCTTTCTCTCTATGGTCCTTGCCTGCCTAGTATTCTCCATTTATGCAGTTATTTGATTTTCCTAATGGAACCGTTATAAATTTGGGCTTTTAAAAACTCATTTTATAGATTTTAGCCATTTTCTCCAGTTTAGCAAGTTTATACTTTATTTCTACAGGGCTTGTATAAGATTGAGAGGTGAGGGACATGATATGGATATTGCATGTCCTGCTTCCCCTGCATTGAACTACTGTTAACATTTCATTTTATTCATGGAAGTAGAGGAAACATGCAGGCCTCTATTTGCAAGTAATTAACACCAAGAATTCAACTATATTAATTACAAACAGTAAATGTCAGCATTTTAATACTGACCATTATACTGCGGAATGATTTCTTTTTGATTAATTACAGTTGTTCATTATTTATCCTATTTTGCCTAGCTTCTTAAAAATATTTTTAATTTTAGTACTATTATGCTATGATGGTCTGTACCCCTATGTTCACCCCTTTCACAGGATAATGATTAAGGCTAAGATTTAGTCATGGATATTTTTGATATATTTGGGCAGGTCACAGGCAATAAATAAAAATTCACAACCCATGACCAGTTCATGACTTTTACCAAAAATACCCCTGACTAAATCTCTACTTCCAAGGCCCCACTGTGACTTCCGCGATCTCCGTGAAAGAACTGCGGCCTTAATTATGATATATTTTGTACAAATTATGCCTTGTGAGGTATCATTTGAAAACTCATAATTGTTCACTCATTATTATCTTAGTAAAATATGTGTGGAAACATTGTATGTAAAATTATAAGATTCTTCTATATGATATTACTTATACTTTGAATTCACTCTCTGTTGTTACATCAGGCATTAGTTGTGTTTTACTTCTATTTTTCTTGTAACCTAGCCTCATTTCATTGTAATCACTTAAAATCTATCTTTTAGTAGTTAATAAACCTGTTTTATTGTTTTATCTAAATCAATGTGTTTGGACTGAAGTGTTTGGGAAACTCCATTTGGGATAACAGAATTTGTGCATATCATTCTCTATCAATAAAATGACGGTCTTTATATGAGCTTTTATTGTCCAAGAGAGATCTAGGCAGCACAAGACATGCATTTCTGGGGAAAGTCTGGAACTGGGAATTTGCTGGTGTTGCCCTGCAGTGTAATTCAAGAGTGGCTGGCAGCAGCACTCATATACTATAACTGGGAGAAACTTACATTCTGGAGGCTGTGTGAGAGCAGACCAGGAGTGGTAGCTCTCACAATGAAGCAGCGTAAAAGGCAATTCAGACTGGAGAACTGAGGGGACATAGCTGTTCATCAGTCCAAACAGTACCCTGGGTAAGTCACAAATGCCAAGGAACCATAGTCATTTGAATGACAAAATATATAGCAATCTATTTAACAGGCATTTAAGTTACATTTATTGCTGAGTAATTCTCTGAAGTTCTTCTTTTACCCTTTTGAAAAACAGGTACCGCATATTCAAGCTATATAGGTATTCTATGAGCAATTCCTTCCTCATTTTTAACCTGTTCCTATCAGTCTTCAACTTTTATTCCATTAATCATATTTTAAGATGACTGAATCAAAGTAATTAACTCTTTCAGACTTTCTCACTAACAGCTATTTTTGCCCCCTCTCTCTGTGAAGTAGTGGATCATCATTTTCTTTTACTGTTATTCTTATTTCTTTCATACTTATGTATATTTTCCATCTTCTTTTTCTACTTTTTTCATTAAATATTGAGCTGTTTCTACTAAAACATTTCAAAAATATAACGAGAAAACTTTTCTATTGACATTAACGTCTGTAACAAATTGAGGAGTTTTTCACAAAATCTAATTTTGGTACATGACAACCTCTCTATCTGACTAATAACCATGGTAACAAAACTATGATCATGTCATTGTGATGTAACAGTGGGGGGAAATCCTAACACGGCTCAGAATACCTCTCTAATACTCTCTTGTTTCAGGGGACATCACTCATTTCCCAAAGTTACCTATATTCCAAACACACACACTTTCTCCCTTCACTTTTATTTTAGAGATTTATTTACATAATGAAATATTATGAAAATAATCTTACAGAAAACTTTATTTATACTACAGGAATGAATCTCACATTTTAAGTTTCCTTTCTTTTTTCTTTTTTTTGGTGGTGCCTCTCATTTTGGATCTTTGTCAGAGACTGCATTTCACATTCAGGCTTTGACAAGTTGAAGGCATAGGACTAGCTTACTAGTATAAATTCCAAGCAATACTTAAATTATAAAGGGAAGAAAATTTTATAAATATTATAGCTGTTAGCTGAAAGCTATTGGCAGAGTGTGATTAGTAAGCACCAAGAAGTCAGCGTTCTCAGAGAGAAGGCCCAGTATTTTCATAACTCTACTCAGCCCAGAAAAACATGGCTCAGGCTTTTAGAAACAGAAACACACTCAGAAGGTTGCCACAGACATCAGTACAGTCACTCTCATTCTAACATTAAACCTTCTACACTCAAAATGAAGGTTTGACTTTAATATGGCATATAGCCTTATGAGATCAGAGTTGTTTGAGGTGCTGGGAAAGAAAAATTATTTTTTTAAGTTCATAATACATTATTAACAGATGACTTATAAATACATACTTAGTGGAATCACTTGTGGTGAAGAAAATCTTCCTCGACAAGCAGGACTTTCATAATTGATCATTTTGGTGGTGAGCGAAAGAATGGCCCTATCTAGTAGGGTAATTCCTGTGAAACTATGACAAAATTTAACTTGTATTTGCAAATATGCATTTCATTGTAAATATTTTAAATGTACCACTGTAATTACATTAATATTGGATTATTTTCATGTCTTTTTGAACTCCACTAGTAACCTGTCTCCAGTCTGACAGTTCACCTTTCAGTATGACCCACTGTAGTCTCCTCTATCACCAGTTCCTGATCCACATTTCAATTTTCAGATTGACTCCTATCTTTTCCAATTTAACTAATAATTCCCCATGGGGAACTGTATCAAATGCCTTACTGAAATCAAGGTAAATTAGATCCACTGCATTTCCTTTGTCTAAAAAAGGTCTGTTACAGTCTCAAAGAAGGAGATCAGGTTAGTTTGGCATGATCTATCTTTTGTAAAACCATGGGGTACTTTGTCGCAATCACCATTGACCACAATGTCCTTAACGGCATTCTCAAAGTTCATGTTATGTTATTATTCTCCAGTTATACAGTACAATCCTGAGTTTACAGATTAATTAAAACTTCTTGCTAATGGACTTGCAAATTCATGTGCCAGCTCCTTTAATATTCTTGGATGAAGATTATCTGCACCCCTCAATTTAGTCCCATTAAGCTGTTCGAGTTTGGCTTCTACCTCGGATGTGGTAATATCTACCTCCAAATCTTCATTCACATTTGTCATCCTGCCATTAACCCTAAGGTCCTCATTAAAGACTGAGGCAAAGTATTTGTTTAGATATTGAGCCATGCCTAGATTATCTTTAACCTCCACTCTACCCTCAGTGTCTAGCGGTCCCACTTCTTTCTTTTCTTCTTACGTATATGGCTATAGAACCTTTTACTATTGATTTTAATTCCCTTTGCAAGGTCCAACTCTACATGGCTTTTAGCCTTTCTCACTTTATCCCTACATGTTCTGACCTCAACAAGGTAGCTTTCCTTGTTGATCCTTCCCATTCTCCACTCCTTGTAGGCTTTCTGCTTTTTCTTAATCACCTCTCTGAGATGCCTGCTCATTCCAGCTTGGTCTACAACTCCTGCCTATGAATTTTTTCTGCTCTCTTAATGATATATAATATCTAAATTATTATCTATTTAACTTTTATGACCAGATTGACAAGTAAATTCTAGCTACTTTAATCACACATACACACACAGAGAGAGAAACACACACAGCCCCTCCTTCTTATCCCCCTCGTTCTCTTGCACAACTGTTCCTGACAACTGTCAGAGTGACAGGCCAGGAACGTTACTATAGAAGAAGTGCAGTAAGTGTACCTGATGAGAGTCAACATGTCAGGAAAGCCAGAGGAGGATGCTATAGTACTGATAGGGAATAGGAGTTTTACTGGCATGGACTGAGAGAAAAAGCTTAAAATTAAAGATTCTATAAAGGAAGAAACAGCAAGATTTGAACATGGTCTGGACGTGTGGGTCTAGAGAGAAAGAGCAGAGTTGTAGGTGACCTAAATAAATGACAGAATGGTGGTGCTGTCAACAACAACAGACCAGGCAAGGAAAAGAAGATCCGTTTTGCCATATTCAGTGTAATTTCATGAGACAATATCAGAAACACCTGCCTTGATACAAGATTTAACTGAAGTAGACAGATCAGGTACAGTGAGATAGATTGTGACAAATAGATAGATAGATAGATAGATAGATAGATAGATAGATAGATAGATAGATAGATAGATAGATAGATAGATAGATAGATTGTGACAAACACCTGTCAGGGATGATCTAGATAGTCCTGCCATGAGTGCAGGGGACTGGACTAGATGACCTCTCGGGGCCCCTTCCAGTCCTATGATTCTATGAGAGAGGATCGACCACCAGCAACAATAAAGAATAATGAAGAATAATAAAGAAATGATCAGAGAGGCAGGAGAAAAATGTGGACAGGATCTAGGGCCCAATCCAAAGCCTAGTGAAATCAATGGAAAGACCCACACTGATTTCAGACCCAGCGTCATGAAAGTTAAGGTAGAAAAAGATGTTAAGAATGCTCTGCTTAAACTGTGCTAAAAGCAGGTGAATGATCACAGAGGGTAAGGACACAATAGGAGCACTGATATTTAGTCAAGAAGTCTTGGAGATTTTTAGTAAGTGCAGTGTCAGTGGAATAGAGAGAGGAAGTAGATTAGATGGGAACAAAGAGTTGAAAGGCAAGGAGCTTGATACAACAATTGTAGACTGTGTGCCAGAAACTCATCATCTTTCTTCTGCCATTAAAATAGTTTTGGATTGATTTTCTGACTCTACATATTTCATTTCCTCCCCTTAGTCAAACTAGGATCTCCAGATCCTCTACCAGATTTAACATTTAAAAGCTTCAGCAAATAAAAGTTCAGACTTTAGTGTCTCTCATCTTCAGTCATTTCTGCAGAGCGTGTGGAAAAGAGATGCTGCAGAGTTAGATACACACATAATGTATTCAGATAACCTCGACTGACATCACTTAGCATGCTCTGGAAATCAATTTTTATTATTTTAAATCAACCATAGACAGTTATGCCAAGTCACTGACACACTAATGGTCCTCAAAATGTTTCAATAAGAAACAGAAAAGCAGGAAATAGTGATGATTTTAATTTAATATGCATTTTACATTAAATATAGCAATTTGCATGAAATAAACTTCATACAGGAATTCTGTATTTTGTTAATTACCCGTGATTTGTGTTTAAAACACATATCTGACACCTTTTATCTAAATCTTCTATATAACTTATTGTTCTCAAATCTGATTGATTTTTTATTATTTTCACTAACAAAAAAGGAGTTATTTTTGTATATTCCAAATGTTCTCCTATGATTTAATTTTAACACAATTTTATTGTTTAATAACTTTCCTATAGAAAATGTTCTCTGTAGGATTGGACTCAGTCTTGAGCTTTATTCAGAGGGAATATTATTTCCTTTTGTTTGCAAAACAAACACTTCTATGTCACTGCTTCAACTGTTTTAACAAAAACACTGTGGTCTTGTCTCGGACTCTCTCTGGAAATTCATCTTTTGTATGCAACTCAGAAGTCCCATTTAACACCTCAGTATAGGGCTATCTCCATCTCTGATCTAATGTGAATCTGTATCTGCTGTGCTGCATTTCTCTTTGCCTTCTTTCCATAAGTAAAAAATAGTCAAAATGACTCTCATGTTACTTCTGCAAAAAACTGTGTTTGAGAGAATCTGTGAAATCACAGAATTTTGAATGAAGGGTGAATTTTGCAAGCTGACCTGCAAAAAGGTAATGTACCTCAAAAGTATGAAAGTAAAGAGAAGAGTTTTTATCCTGCTTGTAATCAATGGGATCAGTGGATTGTTTTCTTAGTTTTCCTGTTTTGTTTTTTAAATTTTTTTCTAGGTGCTAGAATTTCAGAGCGTGTCTCGGTTGCCTCTGCAGTGTTCCCCTGAGGTCCCTCAGAACACAACTCTCCCATCTGTCAAGCTGTGCTGGAAGACTGTTGTCGAAAAGGCAGTGGTGCTTTGGCCCTCCAGCCATGGCACATGTCAGTCTTACCATTTCCAGGTGTTAAAGTCCAGAGGAAATCAGGAACAAAAAAACCCAACCCAAAACAGGGTCATGTGACAAACCTTCAGTGGGATCCCATCCTTCTATTCAGGACTCGTCTCCAAACAGACAGCTTTTACTGATCCCTCAGGGCCCAGCCATCCCCTCGAACATGTGCTTTGACCCAACTTCTCTCCTAAGAGAGGCAGAGCTCTGATTTGGGCTAAATCTTCTCCTTTAAATGCCCCACTTCATACCTAAGGGTTGCTGCAGGTGTAGCAGGGCAAAGCACATTTTCTCATGACCAGTGTGGGGCATATCTCCCCTGGACACTGTTATAGATGTTGATGAGAAGAGAGCTTTTACCAGAATGATTAAACAATTTATTCTTCTTTATTTATGAGAAAATTATGGCCTGAAGTAATAAATTAAAAAGTTGCCTAATGATAACTAAGCAAAGCTAAAGCCTCAATAGTGCCTTACTTCTTCTGGAACCAGAAGAGGAAACAGGGCCATATGAAATCCACTGAATCTGGAGAACACTTCTACATTGTACCTGTCTCTTTTGTACTTTAGAATAGCCTCAGGACTGCTCTCAACTATGCCAACCAGCTATGGACCCAAAGGGCTGTATGCCCACTGTATATCACTAGAGCACATCACCACTCTTGCCACTCCTCTTCTAACACTTTGCCCCCTACATTGATGTCATTACTCTGTGCCACTCAGAGGCGCTACTACAGGGGTGGGCAAACTACGGCCCGCGGGACCGTCCCATCCGGCCCCCTGGCCAGTGAGGCTGCCCACGCCACTCCCCCGGAGCCGCGCTGCATAGCGCTGTGGACGGGGCTGCGCGCTCCCCTCTCCCCTGAGCCGTGCCATGTGGGCAGTACTCCGGGGGCCGGGGCTGTGTGCTCAGCCCCTCCCTGGAGCCGCACCACGTGGGCGGCACGCTGAGCCCATCTCCCGAAGTAGCACCGCGGGGGCGGCACCCTGGCGGCCGGCCGGGGCTGCGCGCTCAGCCCCTTCTCGGAGCCGCACCACGTGGGTGGCACTCCGGGGGCCGGCTGGGGCTGCGCGCTGAGCCCCTCTCCCGGAGCCGCGCCGCACGGGAAGCACTCCGGAGACCGGGGATGCGCCCTCAGCCCCTCCCCGGAGCCATGCCACTCGGGCAGCACTCCGGGGGGCCGGGGCTGTGCGCTCCCTGGAGCCGCACCATGCGGGCGGCACTCCGGGGGGCCGGGGCTGTGCACTCCCCCTCTTTCCCCAGAGCCGGGCCAGCACTCATGGTAAGGAGGCGGAGGGGGATTGGGGGGTTCCAGGGTGGTGGTTGGGGGGGTGGTCTGGAGGGGGCAGTCAGGGAGCAGGGTGGGTTGGATAGGGGGTGGGGTTCTGGGGTGGTAGTTAGGGGGTGGGAGGGTGGATAGGGGTCGGAGCAGTCAAGGAACAGGGAGCAGGTGAATTGGGTGGGGTCCTGGGGTGGTTAGGGGTCTCTGGAAGGGACAGTTAGGGGATGGGAGGGGATTGGACGGGGATTCTGAGGGGGGAGTCAGGGGGCTGGAAGTGGGAGGGGGTGTGCTTGGGGTCAAAAGTGGGAGGGGGCCAGGTTGGGGCGGGGCCTTCCCTTACCTGGCCCTTCACATAATTCTGTAGACCCAATGTGGCCCTCGGACCAAAAAGTTTGCCCACCCCTGCTCTACTACTTCGGAAAGAGTCCCCATTGGCCATTGACTTTCTGACTGCTGTGCACTACCAAAGCAGATGGTTCAGGGTCTAAGGATCTTGCCAAAATATTTTCTAGTTGTCAGAAGGGTGTTATACTAAAAACAAAAGGAGAGGGTGAAAAGAGGAACAAATGAGCACAAACACACACATACAGACCATACCCAAATCATTTAGCACAAAATAAAAATGCTGAAAGCAAAATTAAACAAGAAACAACAGCAATTCTTTAATTACTTATACACCAATGCAAGAAGCCTAGATAACAAACAAGAGGAATTGCAAATACTTATTTAAGAGCATAAATTTGATCTAACTGGTATTACTGAAGCTTGTTACAATGATTTGCATGATTGGAATATTAAAATATTGAGTAGGCAAAGGGGAGCAGGAGTGGCCCTTTGACAAAAGTGGTAATACAAGTTTCTGAGTCACTGACTATTCAGAAGAAAATACTCTTGAATGCTTATAAAATAATATCTTAATAAATAAAGCTCAAAATTGGGTTTTAGCTGGTGTCTGCAACACACCACCAAATCACACCAGGGAACAGGATGACCAACTCCTTAAGTACCTATATATAACATGTAGGAAGAAAGCTGCTTGAACACTTATCAATCCAAGTGACATATTCTAGAGATTTCATGCTGCTCATATTAAAACATTATCAGAATTTCTAAACATTCTACATTACACTTTCCTAACATGGGAGAATTCTATATTACACCTCATACTGCAGATAAAGAGAGGAGCTGATCACAATCAGTGATAGCTTAGATATAAGTGGTCATGATGTGATCACTTTTTTATAAGAAAAGAGTATAAAGTCCAAACCAGTAAAATTACATATTATATATATAATATGTGTGTGTGTGTCTATATATATATATGTGTGTGTGTGTGTGTGTGTCTATATATATATATATATGGTGCTTTGAGAGAAAATTTAAACAGAAAAATGAGTGATAATTGGAAATAGTTTAAGAACATTTTACAAGATATCCAAATGACCACAATCCCACAACTCAGAAAGAAGTCCATATTAGTTAGAAAAGCATCCTGTCTTAAAGTGAAGGCCTCTATAAAAAAATTAATACAATAAATAACAAATAGAAGAAAGGGGAAGTTGATAGTGATGAATATAAATCCAAAGCTAGAAAAAGTAGAAAATTAATAAGTGAGGCAAAAGGATATAAGGAAAAATCTATGGCCTGCAGAGTTAAGGAGGATAAAAAAAAATTAAAAGTTGATTAGGAACAAAAAGAACCCTAATAATGATATTGGTACATTTGGAAATGTTAGAATTATCAATAGTAATGTAGAGGAGGCAGAAGTGTTTGATAAATATTTCTACACAGATGATGTAGCCATATCATATAAAGATGAAATACTTTCCATTCCAGTAGCAGCTTAGGTGAATGTTAAACAGCAGCTATTAAACATTTTTAAATCAGCAGGTCCAGATAACTTGCATCCAAGAGCTTTAAAAGAGCTGGGCAGGGAGCACACTAAACAGTTAATGTTGATTTTCAATAAGTCTGGGAATACTGCAGAATTTCCTTGGGAAGACAGGTCTGCTCCATGGCAAACCAAACAATTATCATCCTCTGACCACATTTAGGGATGTTTTAAAGCCACTCATGTTTTGCATGAGAAAACTAAGTTTTAAAAAACCACAACAGAAACAACCAAAAAATACAGCACAAAAGAAAAAGAAGAAATTTTAAGACCTTGATGGATCTTGCCACAAGCAACATTTATATATATATAAAAAAAAACAAACAGGTGAGAACGGAAACAAAATAGTGAATAGGTCTTAGAAAGACCTTTCTCAAAGACAAATAAAAAAGGAGTTCCCTGAAGCACCACCGAAAGGGAGCTTCTCTTCCATCGTCACAGAAAGAAAACTGTCATATAACAGAAGTGCTTAACACCATTATGGCTTCCTCCTGTTGAGGCTATTTAAAGATTCAAAACTTTGAACTAAATATTTTCCACATCATATTTCAGGGGGAAAGATCTAAGAGTTGAGATTCATTATCACTAATTATTTTTGTATGCTAAAAACACTGAATAAAGAATATTCCAAGCAACCATTGTGAAATATAACTTTTCTAAATGTGAACAATTCTTAGATGATATACTCAATATATGAATAATCCTCCTCCTCCTTTTCTTTTTCCATTCCCCACAATGTATTTTCTTCAGTTCCATATTTTGGTAGTACATGCATAAATTATTTCAACATATTGTATAGGAGAAAAGTTATATTGATAAATATATGCATCATTCCACCAAAACCTTTGGGAAGTATAATACAAAGATTTACAGCTCATGTTAATAGTAAATGTAATTCTTTAATGTTAGAGTCTATTCGTGTTCTGGGTGGATTTGTAATCCAGTTGATACTAATTTAGCTTTCAGACTTTCCTTTCATGTCAAGGATTCAGAACATCACACCCTGTATACTAAGAATACCTGCTCCTGTTAAATTCCTCTAATATTATCTAATTTCCCCCAAAGTATCTGATGTAATGAGAGCTGACTTTTAAAGCTTATATTTTATTTTTTAAAAAAATTATAATAATGCTTATTTTTTCCTAAAGTTATACCTACTCTGGCCTTGACCCTCCAAAGACTTACACATGCCTACCTTCACATATTCTGAGTGGTTCAATAATTGCAAGATCAGGGCTCCTCAGTATCATAAAAAGCAACTAAATATCAAGATCCTGAAATTGAAACACACTGCAACATGCCTTCACAGGAAAATTTCTAATGAAGTTTCTTTATGATTCACAAACAAAGCTGAACTTTGAATGAAAAACCCATGTTTAAAGAAGATAAGAAATGGTGACATTAAAGAATCATCATGTTTTCCATAATTCACCCCCTCCCCCAGCTTTTCTAATAGATTAAAAAGATAGCACAGCATAACAGCTACTGATTTATAAACATTGAAATATAAATGAAAAATTGTTAATAGTAAGATTGCAAGCTTTGACAGCTATATTTTTACTTATTTGTAATTATGTATAGTGAATGAGTACAGAGAACGAATACTTAGGCCAAGTCCTTGCTGGTATAAGTGTGGATTTGCCAATTCTTCTTTTAAATAGAATTGCTAATCTGCTTAAAATGATATTGCTGACAGAATAATGATAACATGTTGTCTTGGAAGAATGCAAATAAGAGGTACGTAAACATGGAATATAAATAAAAGCCCCCTTTTTCTGGGAAGACCCAGGTCAGGGTAACATAAAATGACATGACCCAGTAATTGCAAAGCCAGCAGGAAAAACACAGAAGTTGAGTAACTGAAGCTCGTACATGGGTAATATCTGGGTTACCCAATATTGAAAAGGCTGCCGTGTTAAAAATCAACTGGATAAAGATTAAATAGTCTGTAATATAGAATTGTATAACATGGGCCCAGACTGGAGAAACACCAGACCCGAAAATGAAGGACAGGCTTGAAGGATCAGACCAGGGGATCAGTACAGGAAACGACTATCATGGAAGGTGGTAACTTGGGCACATTTACCAGTTCCATCTCGTCTATTATTATTTGTCTGCCATAAATGTATGCCCAGATATTACAGGAATAATCATTTTCTCTGAAATTGTATTAAATAAAGACAAAAATTGATTAAGCCTAAATGGGGTGAACTTGTGACTCATTTTTCCAACTTTCACCCCCACCAGAGCTTAACAGCTGTAATATATACAAATTTGCACTCCAAACTAGTACCACTCCAAACAAGATCCCTTTTATCTAGTGGGCAAAGAATATGGATGACAATAGTCTATAGCAGAGGTTCTCAAACTGTAGTCCACAGACCACCGGTGGTCCATGAGCCCCATTCATGTAGTCCATGGATAGGTTCCTCTAAAGTGCACACCTGAGAGCCACATATGAGAAAATGAAGGGCCACCCACCTCATTAGGGCACATCCATCGCATTTGAAAGGTAAGACTACTGATACTAAAATACGAGTTGTGTGCTTTTATTTGCAGAACCAAAAAAAGTTAACATTATGAAGGGCTTTTTTATATAGCACTTTTATCCAAAGCGCTTTACAACAGTTAGCTAACAGTACAAACAACATTTGGAAAGATCGTTAAGTGGTCTGCCGAGACCCTCAGCAATTTTAAAGTGGTCCACCAAAAAAAAAGTTTGAGAACTACTGATCTATAGGAATCAACAACACTCCTGTCAGTTTAAAAAAACAGAACCAACAAAAACCAACAGTACAAGCAGACTGATTTTGTTTATATTGTGATCAAGTAGAACCATTATATTTATTTTCACAGATATACCATACTAATCTGCAGTTCATTTCAATATTCAAGCAGTATTTTTTAATTAAAGAAAATACATTGCACCTAATTGTGTTCAACCAGTGAAAATCCAGAGAAATTCTAAGATTTCTAAATTCTAAAATTCTACAGCAAAGTAACATAGACCATATTTTATTCTAATGGGTGTATTGCCTAACTAAGTACTAACTACCATAAATAAAAGATCAATATAAGTTTTAGGATCTGAACTACTGACACACTGCAATAACTTGAGAGCTCCTATGTTTTAGAAATTTCATACTGTTTCCGAGTATGTAATATTACAAGCCAACAAGCAAATAGAAGAAATAATTAGTTTTCACACAACAGTGACTTTTATATCAAAGGTATTGCTTGTAGTCACTGAAATAGTGGACAAAGCTACCTTCATGTGATATGTTCAATTAATTTTAAAGATAAATTCCACTTGTTACCTAAAGTAATTTCCTGTTGGAATGTGCCTAGAAACACAGTGATGTTTTGGGGATGATTCAAATATTTTACCTCTAAAGGAGATGCTTTTTAGTGGAATGCACTGTTCAATGTTATAATTGCTGATTATTTAATAAGCATCTGCAATGTACTTGGCACTATGCAAAACATATCTACTAAATTGCAAAATACTTCATGTAATGACTGAGGCCTAATGACCAACCCTTGCTAACTCTTATCTCAATGTTTTTTCCAGGTTTATTTTAATTTTTGTTCATATTTCTCTCTCTAAATCTTATTAACAGCAAATAAACACAAATGGCTAAGTTCTACCCTCATTTACAATGGAGTAAGCCTGCAGTAGATCCACTGTAAGTTTAAGTATTTTTTCTGCATTTCATTTTATGTGAGGCTCCCTCATAAAATCATTTAAAAAGCTGTCAAGGAAAACTTGTTATAATAAAAGAAGATTGCATTATAATGTGATCCACATCATTTGATATTTTTTTCATTAAATACATTCAAATACATTTTTATATTAGATTACAAGAATTTTAATGAAATACAGATGAATGGTCACTATGACACAATTTTCCTACGTTAATTGTGCTTAATGAGGTTGTTCTATAGCTTTTTTAAAAAATCTACCTAAAATCTAGATTATAAATCTTGTGGATCTAGACACTGACTCAGGTATCAGTACAGCAAAACAATTTAAATCACTGTATAAACAAATGATAAATTAAAAATAGTTCTGATATTTAGTGCAATAAACACAGAGCTGCAGATGTTCTCTCTTGTGATAAAAGATTCATCTTCTCAACAGAAATGCATGACAAAAATTTATTTCCCACATCTCCTGGGGGAACATACAGAAACCTACACTTCAAAGTCACCTTCTGAAATGATTCTCTTTGAATTACCTTTTTCCAAGAAACAGTATCACTTCATGTTTAAAATGCTTTACTTCACAAAAGAATTGAACACTAGTGTATAATGTGGACCTAAAGAACCATTTATATTGATAGTAATAGATTCCCTCTGGCAACGAAAAAAGGGGGAAATTACTTTGCATCAAGCATACTGTGTTTAATTATCTATATATATTAAATATTTATCTGAACCAAATCAATGGTATTACATCTGTGACATTTTACTTTATATTCTTTATGAAATATGCTTATGATATGAACATGACATAACTTAGATGTATTCTATGCAAGATAGATCTTGTAAGGTATCTTTGGAAAGGTTATACTTTACTGAATTAATTATCCAATTTGTATGCTTGTATCATTTCTGTATCCAAAGTTAGGAATATTTACTTTGTATCTGTATTTCAACTATGCTACTTTGGGTGACACCCACTGCTAACACTTCAGGTACAACAACGGAAAAGCCAGACACGGCAGATGGCCCATGAGTGAGGACAATGGACTGTGAAAAGGCTTGGCCTTCCTGTGAATGCTCCATTCTGCCATTGACTCACAGGACGGACGCCGTGATATGACAGAATCAGGTATTTTGTAACCTGTTTCTTAAGAATATTGAGCTTAGCTTGGATGTTTTGCTTTATTTGATCAGTAATTTGCTTTGTTCTCTCTTATCTCTTAAAATTCACCTTTTGTAGTTAATAAACTTATTGCTTGTTTATAATATAACACAGTTTACAATCTAACTGAGGTTGGGAGGAGGAAAGAA
This sequence comes from Dermatemys mawii, assembly GCA_007922305.1. NCBI lineage: Eukaryota > Metazoa > Chordata > Testudines > Dermatemydidae > Dermatemys > Dermatemys mawii. The sequence goes on along the minus strand of ML677328.1, from coordinate 4,636,102 downwards.
GTTGTACACATCTCCCTCCACATTGAGAGAGGGGGCAAATTTCATAAACCCTTTGGGTTTGTACCCCTTAAAGGGAGAGAGCCCTTAAGGCTGAATCTTTAAAGGGCAGATCTCTGCCTCTCTATGGAGCTGGGTGTGACCCTGCCTGTGTGCTTGGCTGGAAGGGGCTAGTGATGCTAACCCAGCAAGGACAGGTAAAGGGGATCCAGGCTGGCAGAACAGGTTGATTGAGAAAGGGAAGTTCAGTTAAATGCCACCAGCACAGCAGGTGACACTACAAAGGGCCCAATACCGCCACAACATAGTACATACATTTTACCACACAAAACGTGCAAATAATAGATATTCAGTTGGAAACAGCTCATTATGTATTACTACAGCAGTTTTATCCTCATTAGTTCATATATACTCTCTGCATAAGTGATAGTGACTGTTAGGCATCTATAGAAGAACTAAAAGCATTTGCTATGAATTAATTTTAACTACATTTGGAAATTTGTTTTAAAATGTAAAATTTTAAAAATAAATCAATAAAAGTTAATATATTGTGAATATTTCTAGTGTCACACAACTGTCAGCTCTCTTCTGTAGAGACCAGAGAGGAGACAAAATATTATGTAATGCAAGTAAGTGTCCAGCCTCTTTTTTGCTAAAATACTTACACAGTAGTATGATTTGTATGGAAATGCTCTAGTTATCAGTATGAATTTGAGTAATCACATCACCCATGTACAGACAAGTGTTCAAGGGCACCAATAAGAGGGGAAGGCAGCAGCAGTAAAATTTTCTGGATTCCAGCCTATGCTGAGGGGGATGCAGAAGTAGTGACACTATCTGGAACCCTAACAGGAGGTCAGACTTCTGGCCTTGGAATCTGTGAATCTATAAGTAAATATTATACAGTAAACTTTGAGGGAAGTAGCCCACAATAAGAACCTGCACAGCAGAGCCCATCTTTCTATTCCTGTCACTGCTGTGACCACACCTTTTGGATCCTAGTTTTGCCTTACCTCAGCTGTCCACAATCACTACTTTTACTCCTGTTGGAATTCTGCATCACTGAGCATGTGCAGAATTGATGCCCCACCACTGATATTTTTGCTTCCCCGCAAAAAATAACTTTCAGACAGAGAAGTAAAGGGAAGCCACAGGAGCAGTCATGTGACCCTCCCCAAGCGGTATGTTCCAGGTGCCCAGGGCAGCCAACAGAGAGATAAATCAGTGTGTGGGCATGGGGCAGCACTGGAGAAGATCCGTCTGGTGGCTCCTAGCCTGCAGCAGGCTCAGGTGCTAGTCCTGGCTGGACTGGAGTGAACGGAGCATCCTCTTCCCATGCATGGCATCTGGGGCTGTCTCAGATCCACCCACAAATTCCTCCCCTGGCTGCAGTACGTTCTGCAAACAAACACACACGCTTCCTGCACCATTGCTCCTCAGCTGCAGGGGGAAGGATCCATGTACAGGGAGCTCCTCCCTTATCTGCACAACCCCCGTGCATCCAGATGCCATCATGTCCAGACTTTCTGCACTCAGAATCACCAGGATGAGCCCCACTCCCTCTGCACCTGGACCTATCTTATAAACCCCGACGAGTCATCCTCACCCAGATCTACCCCCACTGAGCCACAACCAGCTGCACCTGGATCCCCACCCCACTGAGCCCCACTCCCTCAGCATCTGGACCCCCTCACTGATGTCCCCACAACCAGACCCCCCACCAAGCTCTATCTCCACCCCCCACACACCTCCCCCTGCTAAGTCCCAAACATCTTCACCTAGACTCCACTACAGAGTCCCCTTATTGTTGCACCCAGTACCCCACAACAAGCCCCTGTGCATCCCCCTCAATTTTATTTATCAATCTGGAATGAGAGAGGAGTCTCTTCCTGCAGCAGTCTCCAGTGAACAAAAAGAGCTCTCCCAGAATCCTAGATAAATTCGAAAACCAAAAATCAGGGAATCTCATCCAACTGACAGCACACTTCCTTCATCTCCTCTTTACTCCAGCCTATGGAACTAGAATAACCTCCCATTCTTGACCCTCTTTTTCCTGTCCCTCTTCCTGGTCTGACTCCTTAATCCTGTAAGAAGTCACTAGAGGAAAATAAAGAACTGGACTCAAAGAGCTTAACTTCATGCATCTAGGACTGCAGCCAAAAAAAAAAAAAAAACTTAGGTGATAGTGGAGGTGTATATCTTACATTTTCTGTCTTTCATTATTCTTTGCATCTATTTCCCTGGTAGATGGCTCTATAATACTTGTAGTCTTGAACGTTCCTCAGGATGAGAGAAAAGGGGGATTAATCACATACAGTCTTACATACAATGTTTTCTGACATCTATTTACAAAGGCTGTCAAGTTAATAAAATGTTGCCAACCTTAATCATGTCCCTTTAAGTTCAACATAGGGGAAAAGAATCACATGATCTTCTTTTATTGTACCACATATTGTACTACATTAAACCTACTCTTCTCAAGTCTTCCTCATTTATATGCTTCAGGAATATGCAATTACAAATGAGAAGAAAGCCAACAAAAAAAGCACTCATTTAATTCACATTTTCACACACCTTCCCCTCTAGTGTTTCCGGCATTGTTCTTACATCTCACTGCTACCACAGGCTACTTTTTGAAGTTATTTCTTTGTAATGTATCAATTTAATTTTTGATCGGCGTGCTTTGAAAGCAAATACTATGGGCCAGGATTAACCTTGACAAGCAGCTTCACAGACACCATGTAACCTAAAATTTTATGCATTATGCTACAGAGAATAAAATACTAGAACTGGTCAAAGTGTACTCAATTAACTTTCACATTTTTCATCTAAAACATATTCAATGAATACTACTTCAGTTCTACTTCTGATAAATTATTACACAAGACTACATCAAACAAAATCCCCCTAAAAACAGCAGATAAATAAAAAATACACATTATCCCTGTTTAAACTTAGTCCAGATAGAATTATTAAAAATTGCAGTAAACTGAAAAGGTAACAGTATCCAAACAGAAAAGAACTAGTTCTACAATCACTTAGAAACAGCACTATGTATGACACAGATTCAAGCGAAAGTCTATAAACGTGGTTTCTCATCAGCTCTCATCATTTCTGGATCCTAGTAAACCAAATCCAAGCAAGTGTTTACTTTGGAGTTCTCATGGCAATTTTTTTAGTTATCAGCTGCTCTTTCTTCCTTCTCTAATTGTTGTGAAAGAGCTCTAGTATTACCTCTCTTTTGAGAAAGAAAATGGTGGCTTCTGAACATGACAATGCTTTTTCCCCTTATTGTCAACCTGACCGAACCAAAGTTCAACGCACTGGTGTTTATCATGTTATCTGTTGCTATCTGCTTTTACAAATGCTACTGAACAGCCAAACTCCCTTTTCAGAATCAGAAAGACCAACTGATATTTCGTAGAGTGGACCAATTACAAATTGCTTCCACCTTGGTCTAATTATTCCATTCTCCCTTGTATGCCCTAAGTTTGCAGCCTAAGGTGTTCCTAACTTGCATTTTTCAGCTTTCACAGTCAGGTCTTCATGTAGATCACTTCCTTTATGAATCATAAGTCATTGCCCAGTTTGGCTTTCCAAGCTCTGGAAGTAGGACAGCCCCAGTGGTAATCTGAGGTTTGGTTTTCTCAGGTTTAACAGAAGTTAAAGCCAAAGTGAATTCATTCAATCCCTCCAGCACTTTGCTTACCATTCTCTGGAAAGCTGTAGCTCCATCAGTGTGCAAAAGGATACTTAGGGATCTCGAACAAACTAGAGAAGTACTGAAAGCTGACACCATCAGTCAAAGATATTTGCTCAGAACCTTTCTTTAAATCAGTCATAGAAACAACTAAGCAAGTACTAACCTGTCCAATTAATTACCTGGTCTGGATTCAACCTGCAGTATTTATAGAAACATGTGGGACAAATCTTTTAAGGTAGAAATAATAATAGGGAAATCCAGAACTTTCTGAAAGCCTGTTTACACATATCCATTTCATGTTATCTACTTCCCTCTTAGTCACCTGATCTATTCTCTTGCCAACTCCAAAGGTCACTCTCTCCAATGGGATCTTTGTCCATCCCATTCTTGGGGCAAACATGCAGGCTCTGTGTGAATTAGTGCATTTGTGCAGCTGGGGGTACTATGATACTGAAACATGCTACAGAAAAAGAAGTTTTTGAGGTTTCTGGACTCTGAGTGACAGGTACTAGAAAGCATTTCTTAGCCAGAAGAGGAAAGGAGGATGATGTGTCTTGGATCAGATGGAAGCAAATATCAGAGGTGTGTCTGGGTTTGAGAGTAGGTAAAGGTACAAACTCATACTGGGAAAGCTGTACTTCAGAGATGCAGAAGAAAGGAGAGATGCAATGACAGCTGCTTGTCTGGGGAAGGATAGAGTAGTATCAATTTTTAATGGCATCCCTCTTCTCTTGTGCGTAAGTGGGATGATGACAGGCATCCTAGTATTTTAATTGCCTTTCTGGCTGTAGCTTCACATCGAATAAAACATTTTTCCCTAGAACAGACATGGCCTATGCGCGGGAGCAAAAGCCCAAAAGGAGTTTCAGTATGTTCAGCAGTTTAATGACAGAGAACCATCTAATGAACCCCACACTCAGTCAAGGTCTCTCCTAGTGCAGAAATCCAGAAGCGTACCATGAAACGAACATTCGGGAAGGCCTAATATCTTCCAAAGTCCCTGATCAGCACCATCCCTGGATTCTAAACAACTCAACAAAATATGAAGGCTCACTTGTCAGTTGTATTAGTTAACATTTCTCCCCATTATCAGTCCAGATACAAAGACCACTGGAGTTTCATATCCGCCCTAGCAATGCTGTCACTTACAGGTACTGTAAGTAATGTTTCATGATCAGCTCAGGAAACACACAAGTTACATATATTTTCTTACAATTTTTGCATCTTTAGTAATGCATTTTTGTAAAAAAAAAAAAAAAAACCCTCTCTACAGCCTTTTTATTTCCTTTATCAGCTTGAAAAATTAGTAATTACCTGACTACATGTTCTAGCATTTTTTCACCTTTTCCAGTTTCTTTATATTCTGAAAATATACTTCCTTTTTCAGGATATGACCTTCACCTTTTTTTCAATACAAAGGCAAAGCAATCGTCAACCTCGTTTATCACTAACTTTGTACTCATGTCACTAAAAGGCCCCAGTGATACCTTGGTCAAGCTGTTTGCTTCTGTTGTATACAGTAGGTGACCTACAAACATACTAACTCATCAAACAAGCTATAGAATGGAATATAAACAATATAAGAAGGGAATGAAGTACATTTGTAATTCAATACTACTTTCCCCCTTTTGCAGGTATGTTGACATTCAGATTTGTCATAGCCCTGTTGCTCCTGGTTGGCATGAGGCCCACCATTTATTCTGCTGGTGACATCAAACTCAACTCTGACTGAATTCTCCTAGAAGCATAAGAGTTTGCCTGTAAACGCATATATTTTCTCCTGCTGCTTTGACCGTCCCTTCCTTGTCTACCACTACTACCTCCGACAAAACAAGGAAAACGGGCTAGCTACTTTAATTTTACCCTGATTAGTGACACATACTACATGTAATTTTAAAGCTGTTGGAACTCGCTTTCACTTTATTATAATATATGTAGAAACTGCCAGTAACTGCCCTGGCTGAATATCTATAACTACAGAGCAAATTATTTTTGCTAAGCCAAATGCAGTATTACTAGTACTACCTGTTAAGGGAAAAAGCAGAACTACAAATCATTACTGTTAATCCACCAACCAAAAAATGGTATTACAGGAGAAAGTAGCAACTTTTTCTACTGTTTATTTTGACCCTTTCCATTTTAAAAATGTTAGCGGATTGAAACTTAGAGACTGAAAATCCTTTCTATATCCATAAAATAAATATATCATGGGCAATGTCAGTGCGAGCTCTCTCATATTGCTCCATCATAGTGCCTCAAACAGGTTCATTAATTCTCTGTCTCCAAGCAATCCCTGGTCTCTCTGTTGAGACTGCCACCAAAGGTGCTGTTTATTGACAATTCTGGTGATGGTTTTGCGATGTGGATGCCTGGTCTCAGTCAGTTCTGTGATGGGCTGGATCACAGAAAGCCCCTTGGGGCTGCCAACTGATGCGCCAAGACTATTTCTGCCCGCTGCTTTCCTTGCCAGCTTGGGACTCCAAAACCCTTCCTGGTTGTGCCAGACATGCTTGCCGGCTACAAACACAGACACAGGTCTGAACAACATCCCACAAGCTGCAGACGTAACTGAAAACAGCTTATGAAGTGTTCCTGTCTCCAACTCTCAGATGCCCAACTCCCAATGGGATCCAAATCCAAAATAAATCCGTTTTACCCTGTACAGAACTTATACTGGGTAAACTCATAAATTGTTTGCCTTCTATAACATTGATACAGAGATATATACAGCTGTCCCCCCCTCCCCCCGCTGGTATTAATACATACTCTGGGTTCATTGATAAGTAAAAAGTGATTTTATTAAATACAAGAAGTAGGATTTAAGTGGCTCCAAGTAGAAAGAGACAGAACAAAGTAAATTACCAAACAAAATAAAATAAACACACAAGACTATGCCTACTACAGTAAGAAACTGAATACAGACAAAATCTCACCCTCAGATATGTTCCAATAACCCCCTTTGCAGATTAGCCTCCTTCTAGTCTAGGTTCAGGAGTCCCTCACACCCCCATGGTTACTGTCCTTTGTTCCAGTTGCTTTTAAGGTATCCTTGGGGGTGAAGAGGCCCTCTCTTGAGCCAGCTGAAGACAAAATGGAGGGGTCTCCCAGGGGTTTAAATAGACTGTCTTGTGGGTGTACACGCCTCCCTCCCCGTGTGTAGAATCCCAGCTACAAGATGGTGTTTTGGAGTCACATGGGCGAGTCACATGTCCATGCATGACTTGGACTTTACAAGCAGCAGCCATTGCCCATATGCTGTCTTGAATGTCTCCAGAAAAAACTTCTTATGTGGATTGGAGTCTTCCAAGACCCATTGTCAGTTAACTCTTTCTTGACTGGATACTTAATTTGCACATTCCTTTCTCAAGAAACTGACCAAATGCTTTACTAAGGCTACTTAAACTCAAACAAGAACTCAGCCAATATTCATAACTTCAAATATAAAAATAACACATGCATACACATAGGATAAATATATCAGTAGATCATAACCTTTGCAGAGATATATTACGTGGCATATGTAGCGTAAAACATATTCCAGTTATGTCATATGTACATTCATAAGCATATTCCCATAAAGCATCATGGGTGCAACGTCACAAGTTCATTTCACACAGATGATTAAGCAAGCATCAGATGAATACAACTTTTAAGTTATTACCAATTTGGGCTTGATTTGCAAAAGCAACCTGGAGGCAAAAGGCTGTATAAACTCAGTATCAAACTTATGATTTAATATTGGAATTTTTACTGATACATTAATTTCAAAATTTGTTGGAACAACTTGAAAAACTCTGGAATGGGGTTTCAAAATAATAGTTAATGCAGGCTACAAAATAAAGTGGATTCTCATGCCACCACTATGGCTAATTTTCTTGAAAGACTGGATTTCGCCTGTAGGTTTTGTAGTTAATTGGATAGCCTGTATTTGTCTGATTTTGTTTTTTAATACACATATGAGATAAATTGTTTCTATCCAAGGTTGTTAGTCTGAGATTCCAGAACAAACACAGACTTTCTAGCTGCTTATTGACAAATTTCTATGACACTTCTAAGGAATTTCTTACTATTTATTCTACTTTTCTTTCATTTTTTAAAATTGTATTTGCTACCTCAAACTTTCTTAAAAACACAAAGACTCTTTGAATTATAGTGCCATTTAATCATAGTTGTGAGGGAAGGTATCTTGTGTCAAACAGAAACCTGGGGACCAGAATACAATGGCTAGCATTAGTGTGACAATTTGCCACCTACCAACTTAATGGTTGGGAAACTTGCTGGTATATGCAAGATACCAGGTGGCTTCAGGATAAAGAGAAAGTGTACCCTGCTGCCCAACCAAAGAGATGCGAGGCGATTAGCTCTTGCTCCCAAATCATTTATTTAAAGCCCAGCCCAGGGTTTCTCAGGCCTCTTGAACCAATCATGGAGACACAATTAAGATAGGATCTAGGAATAATATTTAGGAATTTAATATTAGGAATTTGTAGGAATGTTTGTTTGTCGTAACTTGCAGCCGGGATTCAGTGTGGATATAAGGCCAAAAAGCCAGCAACTAGAAAATAAAAAACATGGGATTTCGTTGGTAGATCCTAGGTCTATGGGGAAAAGTCCTGAAGTCCTTGCAGACTGGGGTCCCTCTTTGGTACCTTCTGATCTCTTTGCAAGGGAAAAACAAGAGCATTTTGCTGAGCAAGCTAAACTCTTGGGTTAAGCAGTGGAGAGCTATCCTGAGTTATAGGCTATATGAGAGACACCCAGTAAACCCCACACTGAATTCACCTAAATGCCTGGTTTGGGGAGACAGGCAGATGGTGACCCTCTCCAATTTCAGATTTTGAAAAAGATGCAGTCTGCCATTTAAAATCCATCCCTGTCTGTCCTCATTTATTTGTGTCCCCTAATCTAAGATTCATTATATAAAAGGCAGAGATGGATTTACAAGCACTTTTGCAATGATTACCAAGACTCAGATTACAAAGAATTTTTTTCCTGCAGGTTATTCACTGAAAGTTGAGAATATATTTTTATTTTCCTAACTAACTTTATCTTAATGAGCAAATGTGTAGCATGTGGACTATTAAACATTCTCATACCCAATCAGTAATAAAAGTCAGGAGTTTGACAAGAAAATCAAACCTGATCCATTTGTAGTAAACAAGGTCTATATTTTTAAATGGAAACAAACATCTTTATATTAACAAGATTCAAAGACACCACGCAGAATGAAATATAGAATAGGCATATGGTTTGCCCCCGTATCAATTTGGTTGGTTCTCTTAATAAATAACACTCTGCTTCCTTCCCCAAACCTGAAGAAGAGCTCTGTGTAGCTCAAAAGCTTGTATCTTCCACCAATAGAAGTTTGTCAAATAAAAGATATTCCCTCACTTACCTTGTCTCTCTCATATCTTGGAAACATCATAGCTACAGCATCACCACAAACAGATTTTCTTAAAGTGCAATGATATTGGTTATTTCATTAGTTAAATAATTTCCATTTGACCAATAAAATGAGTAATCAGATAGCCTCAGATTAACCCCCTCAGGGATGAAGAAGTAGCATAATTCAATAAAGTATTTTTAACAGGTGTTGATTCTTTGCTTTCTATTTTACATACCAGTCACTAAATTAGAGGATTGGCATTAAGGCTCAGATGGGATACTCAGATGGGACACAGGAACTTCCCTCGGCTCCTTTGAAAATCCCAATCTAAGATCACTTAACTCAAATGACGTAACACTAACATTTTGGAATGGTTCTCAAGAAGTAGAACAATATTTTAGCTGGTTTCGTTACAATTTTATTAGGAAAGAACGTAATAAACTTACCTGGTACATCTTTGTCAGTACTGGGTATATTTATTCTAGGTGTTGCACTGAGAAAAGAGGTATGCTTTCTTTTAGCCAGTGTGGTTCGGGGAGGCATGTAGTGCCTTTTACTGTGTGATTTCTCAAATGATTTTTGAACCTCATAAGAGCCTGGTGGTGGTACTTCCTATAGTATTAAAGAAAATAAGAAAAGTGTCAACTGAAATAACCCAGAATTCAGTAGTATGGCATGCCATTACAACACCTCTGTAACACAAACTGCAGGAAAGCACAACCTTTTTAATTCAAAAAACAAAGAAACAGACATTGTTTATCTTACATCTGCTACAGATAGATTTCAATATCAGTATAATATCAGTTTTATTGCATCACTAGACAGTTTAATAAAAGGAATAATTTATTATGGAGGCAAAAGCCACAATTTTATTAATCTCACAAGTACAGAAACAGAATAAAATTATTATTATAACTATTTATTAAATCCTCCCAAATGCCTGGAAGTCAGTTAAGACACTGAAGTTCCGCTACTGGGCCTGCTAGGAAACTGTGCCCAAAATCCTGACTGAAAACTGTGGGACACTTTGAGCTCAGGAAAGGAATAGCCAATGTCCTTTCAGAGCGAGAGCTGGGCAAATTCCCCTCTCTCACCAAAAATTACATTGTGTATAACTAATTAAATAGTCATTGGGGCAGGAACATGGAGTTGAGTCTCCCATATTGTAGAGGAATACCCTAGGGTACTCAGGAGTTGGCCTATCTCAGTCTCTCCTGTTGAATCTGTTCTACCCTGGGCCAGAGACAGCTATCTAGAATGACCCTATAGCAGAGGTGGGAAAAATTTTGGCCCAAGGGCCACATCAGGGTTCAAAATTGTGTGGAGGACCAGGTAGGGAAGGCAGTGCCTCCCTAAACAGCCTGGCCTCGTCCATAACCCCACCATAACCACCCCTGAGACCCAATCCCCTATCAATGCCTTTCCACTCCTTGTCTCCTGACTACCCCCTCCAGAGACCCCTCCACTCCCAATCTAAGCCCCTTGCTCCTCTTCCCCTGACCGTCCCCTCCAGAGACTCCCCCTACTCATCCCTCCAGGACCCCACTCCCATCCAACCCCTCACTCCCTGTCCCGACTGCCCCGACCTCTAGTCCCAACCCCATGGGACTCCCACGACCTATCCAACGCCCCCATTCTCTATCCCCTGACCGCCCCCTGAGACCTTCTGCCCCCTTATCCAAACCCACCACCCCCTTACCACACCTCTCAGAACAATGTCTGGCCAGAGCCAGACACACTGCCATGCTGATCTGCCGGACCGCACAGCCCCGCCCCACAGAGCGCTGCTCGCGTAGCATGCTGAGGCTGCGGGGAAAAGGGGACAGCAGGGGAGGGCCCGGAGCAGTCTCCCCAGCCAGGAGCACAGGGGCCAGTTAGGAGGGGCCTGCGGACCATAGTTTGCCCACCCCTGCCCTATGGTCTGTAGCACTCATCTAGGTAGTGGGAGACTCTAGTTTATGCCCTTACCAATTATTCATTTTTTATACACAGTGGAACAACTTCCACAAGAGAAACTGAGAGATACCTACACCAGGATACCCCAAAGTCCAGTGGCTAGGATGCTCCCTTACATTGTGGGAGATCAAATTTGAATCTCTTCTCCAGATGAGGCTTGGAGAATTGAATCTGGATCACACAAATCCCAGGTAAGTGCCCTATTCATAGGGGTACAGCTTATCAGGGAGGAAGCACCACTACTCTTCCCTTCTACAGTGAATGGCAGGAGGGCCTTCCTCACATTATTAGTTTTGATTTATCTTTAAAAGATAGTTAATATTAACGTTTCTATCTAATACTGTGACTAGTGATAGAGTATTTCTGTATTCACCTATTTTTAATTTAATGGTTCTTGTTCCCTTCTAGTTGGAGAGTTAATAGATTTATTGTACAAAATGAATCTCCTAATTTCAGATTTATTTGCAATTAAGCTAAACTATTTATTCTTACTCACTTATAAATCCTATGCTCCTGTACTAACATTTCAATCAACATCAAAGCAATACAATTATTAATGACAATAATTCTAGACAAAATATCAAATGTCATATACACCAAAGGCTTATACTTTAAAAGCCTTAAACAGCAGATAATGTTTTCATGTGAAAGTTGAAACGTTCCATTTAGAATCAATTCTGCTTGAGTTTAGAGGGGGTCTTTTCTTTGTTTTGTTCTTCTTCTCTTGTACATATATCATAAGAACTATTTTAGGAAGACATCTTAGCTTTTAAGAAATCATCAGCTTCCAGAGCTGGGTGAATAATGGATTTTTTGGTTCACTGGCAAACCCAAGTTAGTTTTGTTTTGGATCGAACCAAAAATGAAACACTTTGAATTTTTTTGCCAAAAGCAAGGGAAGACATAAAATGGCGTGGGGAAAGAGGAGAAGCTCCATTATAAGATTTAACCCCTGGTTAGGGAATGCACCCAGGATGTGGGAGACCAAGGTTGAACCTCCCTCTCAGCCTGAAGTAGAGCAGGGATGAAACCTGAGTCTCCCACATCGTAGGTGAGCACCCTAACCTGCCCCCCTCATGCTCGCACTCTCTTCCTCTTAACGCAGAGACTGTTCATCATCATTATGAACTGCAACTATGAATGACAATGAGTAGTCATCAGACCAAGGAAAGAATAACTCTATAGCCGAGGAAGGTTAGGACATTCACCTTGGTTGTGGGAGACCCACATCCAATCCTTGCTTTGTATCATGTAGAGGGGTAAATTTTAGCAAGGCGTGTATCATGTAGAGGGGTAAATTTTACTCCTGCATGAGTTCCCTTACCACTGGACTAAAAGTTATAAGGGAGAGCCGCCTCCTCCTCCCTCCCCCAAGTTCCAAGGGAGATATAACCTCTTTCTCTAACAGTTGCAGAATGCTACATTAGATATTCTGTGGCTGTCAGCAAATGCATCTTACACACACTCACAGCTCTATAATCATATTTGTAATTAAGTTCATGGGAATGAGTTTGACAGACTTAGTGAGGATGCTCAATAATTCCAGAGACATCGTATTGTTAGAGCAGGTTATTCTTTGAATAGTTACAGTTCTTCCTTGGCTGATTGACATTCAAACATCCCACAGCCCAAACATTGCAGCATCTTCCTACCTGTCTACTTAATATTAGAAGTCAGCCTGGGAAAATCAGTAAAGGACCAAAAACCAAAAGACACACATCACTGTTCCCTTCTGTTCACCGTAAAGATTGCAATTTATTAATTAGCCTGTGCATCGTCGTCTAGCCAAGCAATGGCATTTTCAGTGGCGTGATGCAGTTCTTCTAGGCCACCACTGAACCTAGTCAGCAGGCATTCATCGACAATGTGCGTCACCGTCTGTATTGCGCCGCAGCTGAACAAAGGGCTATCACAAAAGCTCCAGCGATACTGGCTAGCTGCACAGAGACGTTGCTTTGTCCAGAACCTGTTCAACAGGAACCACTGACAATGGGGCAGGTCAAAACCAGGTGGGCAGATTATGGGGTCAGTGACAAGGGACTGGTTGGGGATTATAACATATCCATTCCTCTCGCCAGAGTATTTCCACCCTAACATTCTGGCGTGGTGGATAAGACCATAATGGGCTATGTGACAGCAAGCATGCAGCTGGTGGTTTAAAAGGTCATTGTAGTTTGCAATGGGGAAGGATAAGACCCATCAGGGCAGTCAGATGTGAAGAGATACCAGAGTTCTTTGTAAGCTCTCCCTACGCTTAGGCTGCATACTCTGTTATCTAGCATGGAGATGTACAGTTCCTCACTTGAAACCACAACAGGGAGTTGTTCCAGATTTATAACTCTATTAGTCATTCCAGCAGGTTGTCTGGTCTCAATAAGAGTAAACAGACCAAACACAAGGATTCAACATGGAAATTCTGTAGTATGGGAAAGAGTGCTCATTCATATGACTGCTCTTTCTCCTGAATAGGATTGATTACCAGTTTCTCCCATGTCAGTGTTTAATGGAACCTGCATCTACAGGCTTTTGGGGTGAAATCCTGGCCACATTGAAAGGAGTGGGTGTTTTGCCACCGACTTTGATAGAGTTAGGACTTCACCTCTCCAGTTTTTATGGCTGGGGAAGCTATAGGCATTAGCTTAAAAACCCCCATTTCTCACAAGGAACCTTTTTTAATAGGCCTCAGATTAAAGGGAAACAAAAAAAAAAATATCATTCAGATGCAGAATTTCCTGTAAATAAACAAACAATGTTTTTCTAAGATTTCTCTGATGTATCAATGACTTTTTAGGAATTCCAAAAAACCACAAAACTTGTATCTTTTATGATGTAATGTTTCTTTTTTAAAACATATGCATGAATGCGAAGTACCTGAAAGTAAAAAGTATTATTAAAACAAGAATTGCTATATTTAAGCATGTGAATTCTTCCATTATTTCAACTGAAATTATAATTTTGCAAGGTATATCATTTATTTCAGTTTGTTTCCATTTGCATCTCTCAAAACATTCTAGGCTCAGTACTAAAGTAAAAAAGCACAAGTGTTAGTCAATCATACATCAGAAGGCATTGAAAGGCAACTACCAAATTAGATATATTGCATATATTGTAAAATTAAAGTTGTTTTTCATCTACTGGGTAATTTTCAACATCTTACAAATCAGCCATGGTGACGACAGTGCATCTTTTGCTTGGAAGTAATCAACTAGGCAAATTGCAGTTTTAAGGACTGAATCTTTGTTTGCCTCTGGTAATTTCTCTGCTTTATATGAATGTTCTCAAATATCACCTTCTATCTATAATTATATCTTAACACATACAAAACAATGGATCACACCCTTGGTGGTGATGATGGGAGAGGTTTGTAACAGAACTAATTTCCCATGTTACTGGCTTTCTTTCCCAGTTATTTTCTTAAATTGGTTTGGCCCCTCATCAGACTTATGAAGACTTTCTTAAACTATACACAGTTACAAATAACAGAAAAGCAAACAAACAAGTGGGTTACTTGCCCATTCTTCTATGAGAGATCATTGACCCTTTCAGCTTTCTCCAGTTCTTTCCCCATTCTATGGAAGAGGAGGTTTTTTTTCAATATACCCAGCCCCTTCTCCCAGTAGACTCTCCTAGAGCCATAGACTACAATCCTGTTTGCCATAGGAACTACAGCTCCCACTCTGGCATGCTCTCCTGGTCTAGTGAGTGAGAGCGAGCCTGGCTGGCAACACACAGCACCAGTTTAATTCCTTACCACTATGAGATGAGGAAAGATCAGATCCACCCTGTGTATAGGCCCTAAACCATTGATAGAATGGGTTTCTCCATACCCAAAAGACCATTTCTTCTGCCTCACAAACTACATCACCAGTCCCACAAGTAAGTTTTAGGAAAACTTTAACATAGGATTACCATGTGTCCGTTTTTTCCTGGACATGTCCGGCATTTGGGGGTTTAAATCACTGCCCTGGAGGACTTTTTAAATAGCTGCAAATGTCTGGGATTTTTTCTCCCTCCAACCCACAATCAACCCAGCCCGGCTGACTGAGCCGCTGGAGCCTTCAGCAGCCAGATTCAGGGTCTTAGTGTCCATCTTTCTGACTTTCCTATCCCTGTTCTGACCCTTCCTGCAGGCTCTCACAGCCGGCTGCTGCACCCTGGTGAGTCTGGGGATCTAGTAGTTAAACATGAAAAAGCCTCCAGCTTCCCAGACCTATTAACATAACATTGAAACTGTTAAAGAGCCATTCAAGTGGTAATGAAGCCATTTAACAGGCATTTGCCAACCTCAAGGTATATACTGTTAGTTTCTGAATTTACTTACAAAAACAGTTGGGCATTACTGTAATATTTACTCAGAACATGTCAGTCTACAGGACCTTAGTTTAAAATTTGCTTTAAAAATATTTAATTAGTGGGTTGGTGAAGATTATAAAATTACATCTTTAAAAAATCCTTGCATAGATTTTTAGATGCACAATCTTTAGCCTTAAATACTTGAATCTTCAAACATATAGTTTTTTAAATAAATCTTAAAAGGCCACCCTTATCTAAAATATACATTTTAATTACTACAGTTAAAAAAAAACTTGCTTCCAAAGTCTTTCTGTTCTTTCTGTCCATCACTTTCTTCTTCCAGATAGCTAGACAAAGAGAGTTTCCCTTTTTTTACTTCTGTCTATCTGATGAACTAATTTTAAGAGAACCTTCAGCAAAATCAGTACCTTAGTAAGATATAAAATCCTTTCTAATGTCTAAAGTCTTTGGAAACATTTTCTAAAGTTGGTGACATTTCATAAACATGTCTATTGTCATGGAGATCATCCTCCCTCACCCTGCCTTCTCCCTCCCGATCCCCACCCCACCCCCGTGGAGTGTCCTCTTTTTTTAACGCTGAAATATGGTAACCCTATTTAACAGGACAATACTGGTCTATCCAAAACTGTAAAGGGCAGGAACATTCCTTTACCCATACTTTCTGAGCACACATTTTAACATTTAGCTTAATTCAGACATAATACAACTAAAGCCCCCAATTTAAGACATATTTCTAAAATATTAATTATGCAACATCAACCAAAATAGACATAAAGGCAGTATAGACCCATGTTACTTGCATGCTGGAGGTTATCATCTTGAGTTTATACTCATTTGAGAGTACTCACCTCATGCTAAAATCATGCAATGGGAAAAAGGTGGAAATAACTGGGATGTCCAAAGCCACCCAGCTGTACCACAGAACTCTAGCTAAAACAAACCAATTTCTTGTCCAATCTATCACCGCAGTCACCCAGGATTATTGTTTTAGGTGACTTCAATGTCCATTCAGGAAAAGGCTCTTTTAGGTTGCCTTCGGATCTCATGGCCACCATGACAACTTAACCCAGGCTCTCATGTTTACCTGGGCATACATCTGTTTTTCATTTACAAGTGGAATAGGGTATTAAGAGTGCAATTTTTAAATACTCATTAGGATCAGATCATCACTATATTGAATTTTTGAGGTATAGTTTCATCTTTGTTTCCATCAGGATAGAGAACTTCTGTCAGTAGTCTAATCATGAAGACCGCAGGATCCAACTGATGTCAGATTTGTCCAGGGGAGAAGACCCTGAAGACAGCAACTCAATCTACTGCTGGTGTGATGGTTAATCATTAATACAATTCCTTCTAAGCATCCTATTAATTATAATCACCTGTCACCATTCATGCATACAAAATAATCTGCAACCGATCAAATATGTGCAGCAAAGTCAAAAAGATATATTTTTAATTAGTTCTATGATGGTGGCAGTGCGGGTGTGAAGAAAGTTCTCTCTTCACCATAGCATTTGCAAAATCACATTCAGCAAAAAATTGTTTCAAGTGACTAAATACCTAGGTAAATCATGATGATATCTTTTTGCAAAAATGTCTTTTCCATAAGGAATTATCCACTTACTTCACTTACTTTTTCTGAATCAGGGACAGAAAAGACTGGAATCCATAAGTCCTGAGTGCCTTAATCACTACGCAAAACAGCCATTCTTGTGCTTAGGTTTTGTCTACACTGATAAGTTTTGTCACCAAAACCTCCCTTTTGATGACAAAACAGCAAAAGCGTACACACTACAAAGTGACTTTTGTTGTAAAAACGCCTGGTTTTGGCAACAAAATAGTTCCACCCCTACGACAGACTTATCTTTTCCTCTCCCTTTATTGTCGACAAACAGCCAGTGTAGACACTGCTGATTGTTTTAATGGACAGAACTGGCTTCTGCCCGTATCCCACAATGCCTACCCTGACTGCTCTGCTCAGTGTTTTGATCTCTGCTGCCTTGTAGGCATACACCCCTCCCCTTTCAAAGCTCCAGGAAGTGTCTGCGTGCTGCTCCGTTTGGGGAACAAACAAAGAACTGTGACGGAGTCAGACCAGAAGGGTATAAGCGAGTGTTGGAAGGCAGGTATATCAGCCTCAGGATGTGCAGGTCCCTGTTCCCTGGATAGCCAAACAAAGGCTACTCCAGACCAATCAAGAAGCTTCTAGAAAGCAGCATAAATAGCTAGCTTGTTTGGGACACCTGAAGCCAATCAGGGGCTGGCTGAAACCAGTTAAAAACCTCACAGTTAGTCAGGTGGGGGAAGCCAAGGAGAAAGGAGCTGGAGGAGAGGAAGCTTTGTGATACCCTGAGGTAAGGAAGAAGTGGGAGAGCTGTGGGGAAGTAGCCCAGGGAAAAGCAGCAACTCTGTCAGTTAAAGGCTGGCTGCCAATAGCTACTACCATTAGGGTCCCTGGGCTGGAACCCGGAGTAGAGGGCAGGCCCGGGTTCCCCCCTACCTGCTACTACTGAAACACCTCCTGGAAGGGGAAGGCAGGCCCCTAGCAGGACAGGAGGTTATATTGTTCTGAAATAAGCCCAAAGGGACAACAGAGACTGTGGGAGTTCTCTCATCAACAGCTTTGCTGGCTGATAATGAAAAGGGCTCAGTAGACCGTAACCCTGGCCTAGAGAGAGAAGGGCTATGTGGAGGGTCGCAGTGAGCCTCTGAGGCTAGCACAAACCGCCTGGAAGCGCAGGACCCACAGGAACAAGGCCAGAGTTTGCCACAGAACATTCCAATATGTATGTGTGCTGCTTCTGAACCATCTGCAAACACACCACAACACAGGCTTGAGAAAAAATTCATCAAAGAACATAACAGTTAAAAAGACCTTTTTCCTCTTTTCACTGTTCTCTGTTCATCTCATGACCATGTGTTTTATTCTCATTTATGCTAAATATGTAGTGCTGCTCACAGCTGACAAGTCCAATTGCAGGCTACAATATTTTTTATAATTTTTTTGTGTACCAAGCACCTTAAATTTAATTATTTTATATACCTGGCAAAGTGAGTATCTGATCATGTCTCAGCTATTTTGATGGTAGTTAAGTGACTTGCATATTTCAAGTCAACCTCTCATTTCTCAATAAACTACCTCTCTCATGATATGCAATTTCTACTAAAGGAAAAAGATTCTTCAGGGCAAGAATCTTTAAAAATCTAATCATAGTTCTTGTAGTTTTCAAAGTCAGTTTCAAACATCCAAATGCATAGGGACTGACATGTAATTGTAACTCAATTTTATTCAGAATGTAATGTAATTTTACTAATATCTATATTAGACATAAAAATATGAGGTGTCTTATAAAGGACTCTATCATTCATTAATATTATTGAGGAACTGTCATGCTAAAAGTTATTTCTAACTTTCTTCATGTATTTTACAGGATTAAACTAAATTGTATTTTGCATTATTTATTGCCTAATTTTTAAATGTCTCTATCATAGTCATTGTGAATCTACAGCTCAATATATCAGAGGAAAATATAAAATTTCTAGATACAGTATTCTGGCCTAGCAAGGAAAAAGTAAGATTATTATCAATTCCATCAAATCTTCATATTCCGTCCAACCATGGCTACTTAGTATAGCTATGATTTTTTAAAATATTTTGAAAAGAAAATATTTTCTTGCAGGATACAAAGGTGTCATACCTTAAAGATAGAGGACCCAATTCTACACTCAGCTGCAGAAGCTTCACTACCATTGAATTCATTTGTGAACATCAAATAAGTAAATGCAGAATTTAGCTCAGAGAGAGAGAGAATTACTTGAGCTTTCTAATTACAAATGGAAACAATATTTTACTTTGTAGCAATATAATATATTTTGATGAACTTGATACATAATCCTGTCATTGATTAGAATATGTGAATGTCCATGGTATGAACCAATAGGAAAGTGAGACCAAATCATGCCCTAATTAAATTAAATGCAGAACCAACTCTAATTACTCTAGAGTACAGTGGCATAAATAAGAAAAAATCCTACCCTATTCTATTTTGGTATTTCTAAAGTATTCATAGATTCATACAGTATAATGCCAGAAGGAATCATTAGATCATCTAGTCTGAGCTCCTGTATATATCATAGGCCCTTAAATTTCATACAGTTGCCTCTGCATTGAGCACAATCTTTTGTGTTTGACTAAAGGATAATTTGTAATTGCCTAAAGCATATCTTCCAGAAAGGAATCCAGCTTTGATCTGAAGATCTCGAGACATGGAAAATCCACCACTTCCCTTGGTAGTTTGTTCCAAAGGTTAATTACCCTCATCACTAAAAATTTGTGATTTATTTCCAATTTGAATTTATTTGGCTTCCGCTTCCAACTAATGGTTCTGTAGAGGGGTATTTTTATTAAACAACCAGGTGCCTAAGCTACTGCCAACTATTGGGATGGTCTATCAATTATTTTGCTACTGCTAGGAATAGTTATTTAGTGGATCTTTGCAGTAACTTTGCTTAGTTAAGGTGAAGCCAGAAGTGAGGAAGGGTGAACCTGACCCTTTGTGCCCTTTTCTTGGAGTGCGGGGATGAAAGTCTGTGAAAAACAGGCAGTCTGGAAATACGTACACCTGCCAGACTAACGAACCGAAAACCGTAACATCGCATCCTGTTTTTGGCGAACCTTGCAACCTTTGTGTTTGCTCCATTTGACCAGCCATGCAACACTTTTGATTGACATGTTTTTGTAATTTGGGGGGTATAAAAGGGAATTTGGAATCTGGGTCAAGCGGATTTCTTTGTGGACACATCAAGATCTCCAGCCGCAGATGGACAGCTGGCTTGCGGCTGAAATCTCCCAAAGACTACTCCAAACTCCTGAGGGGTAATTCTAAGGGCTATTTTATACTTTGGAGTGCTCTATAACCTACTGTATTTGTGCGTGCTTGAAACTAGATAAAGCAGTGACTAAATAGAGGCATTCTGTTGGGAGTGCAGGGCACAAAAAGTACTGGCTTTAAGTGCAAGCACATGATTTTGATTTGTTTGTGTCAGCCACATGGCAGACAGACATGCGTCTTCCTCGGTTTGTCCTGATATTGATTCTCAAAGTAAAGTTACCAAGAGCTTCGAGTTCACTGTAACCCAGGCACCAAGATATGCATTCCTTCTCCCTAGATATATAACTATGCATTTGACTATATTAAAATACGTTTTTCTTGAATGGGCTCAGATTACCATGCAATCCAGATCACTCTGTTTGGCTTCCTTGTCCTCATCATTATTCACATTTGACCCATCTTTGTTTTCAGTCCCAGGGAATTTCTTTATTTCCATGTTAACGTTTGAAATCAATTATGCACTTTATGGCAAAGGCCAGGAAACTCAGTGTGGCTTTAGACCTACTATTCCCAAAGCAAAGGAGTAACAGGAAGAACAGTAGGACGCCAATACGGCTTCATCCAAAGCTCTAAAATGAAAAATCAAAAAGGAATACTACAGAAAGTGGAAACATGGAAGAATCGCAAACGAGGAGTACAAAAGATCAGAAAAGCTAAGACACAAAGTGAGTACTTAGCAAGGGACATAAAAGGCAGTAAGTAAAGGTTCTTTACCTACATTAGGAGCCAGAGAAAGATCACGAAAAATATAGGTCTTCTAGTTAGCAGGGAAGTAGAGCCAATAACAGATGATATAGAGAAGGATAAGTTGTTTAATGCTTATTGTGCTTCAATCTTCACTAAAAAGGTTAATGATACTCAACACAATTAATATTAACAATGGGGGGTGGGGAGGGGGAGGAACACAAGCCAAAACAGAGAAAGAACAGTTTAAAGAATATTATGATAAGTTAGATGTATTCAAGTCAGCAGGGCATGATGAAATTCACCTAGGGTACTTAAGGAATTAGCTGACGCAATCTCCAAACTGTTAGCAAATATCTTTAGGACAGGCAAGGTCCCAGAAGACAGAAGAAGGGCAAAAATAGTGCTTATCTTTAAAAGGGGGCACAATGAGGACCCAGAGAAACATGTCCCTTTTTTTAAACCTTTGCTCTTATATCTGGTTTTCTAAATCTTTTATCATTTTTGTTGCTTTCCTTTGGACTCTCTCCAATTTGTCCACATCTTTTTTCAAGTGTGACATCCAAAATTTGACACAGTACTCCAATGCCAAGTAAAACACGACAATTACCTCCCACGTGTTATGCAGGACACTCCTGTTAATACACACCATAATAATGTTAGTGTTTTTCCATAATTGTATCACGCTGATGACTCTCAATTAAGTTGTGATCTACTATAATACATATATCCTTTTCAACAATACTACTACCTAGATAGTTATTCTCCATTTTGTAGTTGTGCATTTGATTTTTCCTTCCTTACTTTGCACTTGTCTTTATTTAATTTCAGAGAAAATGAATTTCCTCGCCATTACTATCAAGCAGCGTCCAAATTCAGACAACAACAGGCTCAGTACAACAAGCCCAGATGGGACATCAAGCAGGTAGCAACTGTCAAATTCTTAGGAAGCCTCATAGACAGTGCTGAAGGATCCTTGAAAGTTGCAGACTGTGACAGCATGCTGGGCAGGAACTCCTGAGCCAGCCCTCTGTCAGGCCAGCTCCAATTAAGGGAGGTACATTGGAGCTGCCTGGAGAAACCTGCACCTGATTGGTGAATGGGAAACAGCTACCGGCCTAATTGGCCTGGGGCTACATTACATACAGGCCCAGAGGAGGGAAGCCAGGAGGGAAGCCAGAGAGTGGAAGGAGAGCGGTAGCTCTTTCCTTTTGGATGCAGAAGCTGAGAAATCCTAAAGACTGAAAACCGAAGCTGTATATGGTGAGCAGGTGGTGGAAGCAAACATTGTAAATAAACTACAGGGGTAATTGTTGAGCTGCGAGGGTCTCTGAGTGGTTTGTGAACGCAGCAGAAGCAGGACTGAAGGGAGCCCTGCTATATCCTGCTACATGGACACTACTATATCAACAGATGCTGCCAAATTTCATGCGCTTCAGCAGCTCTTGTGGGGACATGACATCAAGCTTGCTTCAAAGATGCAGATCTATAGAACCACAGTTATACTAATTATATGATACAGCAGTGAAACACAGGCACAGAGGAAGGCTGAAGAGTGGCAGACTGATGTTTTCAATTCTCATCACATTATTAACAACTACTTTTTGAGATATGTCAGTTAGCCACTTCTTAATTCATTTAATGTGTGAGAGAGGGATGGGGTGATATCCCGTCCAGGACAAGAAAGTGCTAATGGCCATACCTTGCACTCAAGAAACCATACTCACTGCACCTATCCTGGATTTGGCCTTCAAAGGGGGACAGTCTGGCAGTTAGGCTGGAGGCTGGCTAGGGTGGCAAGAGATGTAAGATTTTCTGACCCCAAATGAAGTGACTCTGGAAACTGAAGAACTATCTATTAGAGATAGAGAATGGATACAAAGTAGAAAATAAAAAGAAATGATGATATCATCCAAATAGCAGTGCTGAGAAAGGAAACAAACCAAAATGTCATAATTGTAAGATTCCCTAGACAAGGAAATAAGATTAGGTGACGTTAACCCTGTGAAAGTAGCTGACTGGGTTAAAAAGAAGCATAGAGGATATAGTAAGAGCCAGGAGGCTGTGAGATGGGGATATTTCAATGTAAAAACAATAAGCAAGCCGGTACACTGCTAAAAATTCAAATGCTGAAGAAAGTTAAAAAAAGTTGGTAGCCACCAAAGTATTTGACTGAAACAAAAAAGGGGTAATATATGGAGTGCCATTAGAACTGACCAATGATGAGTTAACTAAAAGCACATTTACTCCCTAAGTCTTGCAATTTGAATTTACAAAACAGAGGTTGGGAGGGGGAATTGTTTGTATTTAAGAGATGGATTTCCAGCTGTGCACTGTTGGCAACTGGTGCATAGCTGTGACATCATCAAAAAGGCCCAAAGAGTCAAAGTCCCCAGACATTATCTAATAAAGAGTTTGTAGCTGCCCTGGGACTGGACATGATCACTCTTGAAGTCCCTTCAAACCTTACAATAATATGATTCTATACGAAGAATGAGTACCTTTTATGTCTAAACGACAGATGCACATACATATAGTTTTGTTATTGCTCTAGCTGTTCGATAGCTCAAAGCAATACAAAAAACTAGAAAATGTGCATCTTGAAAATCTGATATTTCACACTAAAGATCAATTTTAAGAGATTATTGAAAATTTTCTCTTTTCACCTTTGTATATGTTGCAATTTGTCTGAGACAAATAGAAAACATGACTAATTAAGGATTATTTGTCAATGGAGAACTTTAAACTCTTACTTGTTCATGTCTGGATAGTCTAAGGTTTGGGGGTTTTAAAAGATGTAATAAAACTGTAAATTTTATTTAAAATTTCTAAATAAAATTAGCTGAATGCCATTGAATCACACTTACAACCTTAACTCTTTTTTTAAGATATTCTATTTTCTGACTATAAGATTTCATTATACTGACTATATATCTATTGTGTGCTGAATAGTACAGTTATCCTTTTTTAAAAAATGTTTCTATTTTTACAAAATCATTACTACTCCGGGTTTAAAAAAAAAAACTGAGGAAGTGGATGTGAAAATATTTATCTCAACTGGAAGACATTTATGAGTATTTTCTTCCAGTCATGACTTATGAAGTGGAGACATGAAAGCAAAAACTAAAGGACATAGTCTTTTTCCTCAAGTAAACAATGAGCAGTTTCCTTTACTATTTGCTGTTTTATGATCCCACTGTAGTAGCTTTATACCATAGTATCAGCTATATAAGCATTTTCATTCAATACCAATTCAGGTGTTTGTAACTTCCTTGAAAAATTATACTTTGGGATTAAAACTGATGAAGACTATTCCCAACAAAAGGTGTTTTTAAAAAAAAAAGTTATCCAAATATGAAACAATGGTTTACTTCGTGTTACATAATAGTTTGGTTTTTGTTCATAGAAGGAATAAACACAGTTACTCTTAAGTGGTTCCATTTCTCTCTAAATTGAACCAAAGGGTGAACCAGGCAATTGCTGATCTACTTGGAGGTTTTTCTCATGTTGCAGTGTATCACAGGGTTATATTCCTTCTTTCCTGTTCAACATTTATATGAGGATGTAAAGGGAGACAGGGAGTACATAGCAGAATTAGGTATCTTCAATACATAGTGAAAATACACCTCCATCAGATAGAACAGTGCAGGATACCAGGGAAGATCAGGGCTTGGATGAAAGTTCGCTGAAAAGAAGTCACGTGAAAAATCCTGGATTTTGAGGTAGGGGAGTGATTTGAACTTTAGGTCTCAGAAGTATTTACAGTAAAACATCTGAGCTTTTTTATACTAGAAATATTAGGCCTTAATTTCAGACTGTGAATGAAAGTTTCAACTATTCTAAAATGTTAAAAGGGAACTGATGATGTGAACATCATGGTTCTGTTTACACCTATTACACAACAATATTTAAAAAAAAATAAAAACTGCTCTGCATATGCACCTACAGCCTGCCCTGTAATATGGAATATATAAACAGGAGAAAACAATTGCCAGGCTGCAGTCACAAATCCAGCACCTGGCATTTGGTGTATCATTGCCAAATATTTAAAAAATAATATGTAAAAGATTTGCTTTGCAGCCAATCATAAGTAAATGTAACAGGACCTGATTCCATTGACTTAATCAGATTGTATGACTCCCATTTACTTCAGTGGGTTTTAAATCAGACCCTTAAGCCAGAAAACGGTAACTATTTGTAGGTTCTGATTCTCTCTTGAATTACTTCTCTACTAAGGGTTCTTCCATTTTTAACAATACAGATTTAAAAGGCATTTTCATAAACGAGAGTACACACTTATTGTCAGTAATTTGTAAAAATTTTTAAAAAAAGTTTCATGGTGGTAACTGTTTGAATTAGGTTGTATCATCCATGTTCCACAGAGTAAGAAAACTGTTTAGGTTCTCCTTGAGGCTTTATCACCATAATGCTCATTAGTCACAATCAAGCACGGTTGTAAGTACATCCTCCTCTCCACTACTAGATACCTCTCGACTATTACAATGAAGGTACTAGAAGAACTGAAAACTGAAGGGAAAATTTAGTGTATACTAAAAGAACTGAGGTAAGAAGTGTAAAAGTCTAACAGTGGTAGAGCTACTGCAAGTCCTAGACAGGAATAAAATGGAGGCCCACACAAGTGACATTGCTTTCAGGGTAAAGCCTAGAAGAGAAGAAATGTTTTAATTTTGTTATTTTCATTTTTATCCAATGAACATTATGAAATATTAAACCACCTGAATGTGACACAAATTTGTACCTGATAAAGTCTCACACATCTACATCCAGGATCTTTGTAAGTAGATATGGAAAAAGAGAATGCTCTGACCTTGAGATTAAAGTAAATGGGGCATACACACCAAAAAAGGGGATATTTAGGGGGAACTGTGTTTAATGGTAACTTGAAATTGTGCTTTAAAACACCTCATTTTAGAGTCCATTTATTTCTATGGTGTTTTGAGGTAATTTCTATATTTAACTGTCATTTGCTCAATGATGTGTCTATAAGTGAGACTTTGTATAGTGATAGAATCACTAGCTGTGCTTTGAAGTCCTGAAGCCCAAAATACTTATAATATAAAGAGAAATAATGCTGGAACAAGGTATAAACATACATAAAAGACTCCTATTTTAACCCATTGATTACTGTATGATTAATAATACACTTCATGATAAATAACAGAACCATAACATACTAAATGTTTACTTTTCTGTTACATTGATATGCACACAAAAATTCTTGATTAAAGCTATTTTTCAAATCTTTTGTGATGCAAGAAGTGTGAGGTGACAACCTCTTCACTGTGCATAACAATAGTCTCTGTAGACCCAACCAGTATGTTCACAGTTGCTTGTGTTATGGGGCTTTAATGACATCTGTCTGACTTGATTTATGTTGCCTCTAGTCTGGAGTGAAACAGAAAGTTCCTTTTGATGACAGCCAGTACTCCCTAAATCAGAGGAAGAAATTAGAGCAGCACATCCATCAACATGAACAATTAACTTCAAAATCAATTGCTTATTAATGGATAACACAGAATATATTGCACCCAAAGGAGTGACAACTGAGGTCCAATTCTCTCAGGCTATAATAAACCTTCTGCTACATAAAAACAACAATAAATGAAAACAGGTAATGTCTAACTGACTTGTACAAGACGTACACCTATAAAAAAGAATATCCTTGATATTTCTTTATTTCAATTAGCTTTATTTACAACGCAATATTACCATAGTGTAAGTATAGTGTTAGAAGTGCTGTGAAGGACCTGAAATATGTAGCATTCCAAAGAAAAAACTCAGTGAAGATGTAATATTAATATTAAGAAATCGAGAAATTAAAAAGTCTATAAATGCAGAATGAAGATGAAAGCTCCCTTACTCCATAACAATGGGAAAGACTTCAGTAGACACTGAATCAGATCCACAGAGACCTTCAGTTTTTAAGATCTTGTACTGAGTTATTCGGACAGTAAAACGTAAGGAATTCAATTTATCTACCTAGAGAATGATAAGCTGAGACATGCCTGCCTAGATGAGAACCTATGGATCCAGGGGTCTGTGGACTTCAGGATGAACAGAAAGCTCAGTGCCTTCTTTCCCCCACAAAATGATGTGACTCTAATCCTATCTTCAAGTCAAATCCTCTAAAAAAAAAATTGCCTTTCTGGGTCAAATCCTGGCCCCACTGAAGTCCATGGGATTTTTGCCATTAACTTCAGTGAGGCCAGGATTTCACCTCTAGTTTTCAAAATTAGAATGATTTATCCAGACTGCCTGTCAGGATTGCCTCCCCACTCTGAACTCTAGGGTACAGATGTGGGGACCCGCATGAAAAAAGAAATAACCCCCCAAGCTTATTTTACCAGCTTAGGTTATCTTTTTCCCCCCAGAACACGAACTTTTCCTGTGTCTGGAACTAACTGCTGCCACCACCAAACTCAGTATTCCAAAAACTAGGACAAAGAGGAGTTTGGGACCCTTCTTTCCCTTTCCACTAAACCCCCAAACTTCTTCCTTCCCTGGGAAGCTTGAGAGAAAAAAAAAAACAAACCTCGCCTGATCCTGTGAGATCTGCCCAATCCAAAACCAGGATCTTACACAATGGAAAACAAGCAGTCAAATTCTTAAAATAAAGATTTTAATTAAATAAAAAAGAAAGGAATAAATCCCTTATAGAAAATCAGTAGAACAGCACTACAATAATCACTAAAGAGTTAAAGACAACTCCCTCCCCGAATTTCTCCTCCTGCTGAAGCTTTACAGTATTAGAGAAACACAGAGAGAAATTTCTACCAACTGGAGAATTTTCCAAGTGATAAAAAGAAGGTAAACTTACTGACTACCTTACTTGACAGAAAGCTTACAGTTACAGTAAAAGAAATAGCTGTGATTCATCCCATAGCCGAGTTGAACAGAGAAGAGACTCCAGAGAGGGAAAACGAAACCAAAATCCTTTGTCTCCTGAGGAATTTCTCATTGGTCAGTTGTTCACCTCTCAGGTTACCTTTAGCTTAACCCCTTACAGGTAAACATTAATTCTAGGCTACTTTATACTTATGACACTGCCTCACAGACCACCTTCCTCCACTCAGCTCCTAGTTCTAGCAGCTTTCTAGTACCACTAACCTTTATTTCCTTTCACACAAACATGCTGTTGTTGGTACAAGAGCTTTCTCAACTGCTGTTCCTGTCATTAGGAACAGCTGACGTGTATCTCTTCAGAGATGATCAGAACACCATTTGGTTTGATTTCACTGATCTACAATTTTTTAGAAGTCGTCTGCTTCAGAGATAAAATGTCATATTTATTATGTATTTTGATGTGCTGAATTCAAATATGACAATTAAAACAACTGATTGGCTACTGTTTCTAAGATATTTAAGTTTTTACATTTTATGTCTACGTATATTGTGTAGATAGTAGAGTTTTAATCATAAATTGTAAACCTAGGTCTTTTCATGTGTTTATGGTTGCTTTACATGATAATATTTCACCTGTCCTGTTTATGTAACACTTTAAAAATCAGCAAAAGGGTTATATAAATAAAATGTATTATGAAACAAAAGACAAAAAACTATTATGTACGTAGTTTAGTCCTATTCAGTGTCTACGTGGCACTTCTTGGCTTGTCTCTTGTATTCATTAAATGGAGCATCTCTTGTCACTGTCCAGCAATAGTCTGCAAGCATTGATGGGCTCCATTTGCCATGATAGCGTTTCTTCATTGTTGCAATGTCCTGGTGAAATCGCTCACCATGCTCGTCGCTCACTGCTCTGCAGTTCAGTGGAAAAAAATCTAGATGAGAGTGCAAAAAATGTATCTTTAGTGACATGTTGCAACCAAGGCTTTTGGATGCCTTGAGGAGGTTTTCCACCAACAACCTGTAGTTGTCTGCCTTGTTGTTTCCGAGAAAATGTATTGCCACTGACTGGAAGGCTTTCCATGCCGTCTTTTCTTTGCCGTGCAGTGCATGGTCAAATGCATCATCTCGAAGAAGTTCACGAATCTGAGGACCAACAAAGACACCTTCCTTTATCTTAGCTTCACTTAACCTCGGAAATTTTCCACGGAGGTACTTGAAAGCTGCTTGTGTTTTGTCAATGGCCTTGACAAAGTTCTTCAGCAGACCCAGCTTGATGTGTAAGGGTGGTAACAAAATCTTCCTTGATTCAACAAGTGCTGGATGCTGAACACTTTTCCTCCCAGGCTCCAATGACTGTCGGAGTGGCCAATCTTTCTTGATGTAGTGGGAATCTCTTGCACGACTATCCCATTCGCAGAGAAAACAGCAGTACTTTGTGTATCCAGTCTGCAGACCAAGCAAGAGAGCAACAACCTTCAAATTGCCACAAAGCTGCCACTGAAGTTGGTCATAGTTTATGCACCTCAAAATTTGTTTCATGTTGTCATAGGTTTCCTTCATACAGACTGCGTGACCAACTGGAATTGATGGCAAAACATTGCCATTATGCAGCAAAACAGCTTTAAGACTCGTCTTCGATGAATCAATGAAGAGTCTCCACTCATCTGGATCGTGAACGATGTTGAGGGCTGCCATCACACCATCGATGTTGTTGCAGGCTACAAGATCACCTTCCTTGAAGAAGAATGGGACAAGATCCTTTTGACGGTCACGGAACATGGAAACCCTAACATCACCTGCCAGGAGATTCCACTGCTGTAGTCTGGAGCCCAACAGCTCTGCCTTACTCTTGGGTAGTTCCAAATCCCTGACAAGGTCTTTAAGTTCAGCTTGTGTTATGAGGTGTGGTTCAGAGGAGGAGGATGGGAGAAAATGTGGGTCCTGTGACATTGATGGTTCAGGACCAGAAGTTTCATCCTCTTCCTCATCTGACTCAAGTGAGAATGATTCTGGTGCATCAGGAACCGGCAGTCCTTCTCCGTGGGATATTGGGCGTATAGCTGATGGAATGTTTGGATAATGCACAGTCCACTTTTTCTTCTTTGACACACCTTTCCCAACTGGAGGCACCATGCAGAAGTAACAATTGCTGGTATGATCTGTTGGCTCTCTCCAAATCATTGGCACTGCAAAAGGCATAGATTTCCTTTTCCTGTTCAACCACTGGCGAAGATTTGTTGCACAAGTGTTGCAGCATATGTGTGGGGCCCACCTCTTGTCCTGATCTCCAATTTTGCAGCCAAAATAAAGGTGATAGGCTTTCTTAACCATGGTGGTCATACTGCGCTTTTGTGATGCAAAAGTCACTTCACCAGAAACATAGCAGAAGTTATCTGCACTGTCCACACAAGTATGAGGCATCTCTGCTCACTTTGGCTAAACAGAAATGTGTCCCTTTGCAAAATCGAACACTGACAAATAAGAGAGCACGACACTGTATGATTTCTAGAGCTGATATAGGGCAATTTGTTGAGCAGAGTGATGTAAGCTTCGTTATGATTGCATCATCCATGACTTCTAGGAATAACATGATGCAATTCATATCATGTATGACGCAATACCAGCTTCAGATTGCATCATTCATTGTTTTGCCTAAAAAGCAAGTACTGTCCAAACCCAGTCATAGATTTATTCATAGATCCAGTCAAAGATGTATTTTAGTCATTTCTGGTTTAAATTGAGATCCCTTCCCTTTATAACTCACTTATCCTCCGCCATTCCCACGTCAAGGGTCGTATATACTGACCCAATCGCATATCTTGAAAACTAGAGCCAATCAACAATTTTAAGCATCATTTTTGTTCTCAGTGACCCAGAATTAGTAAAGTTTGACTACATTTATTTCAGAAACATTTTGGCTGTAGAGCAGTGTTTTCTCCTTTGCTTATGCCTCCTTTTATTACTGCTTTATTAATTTTTTGCTGAATTTTCAAAGTATACACACACAGCACTGTACATACGTACACACATACAAAAGCAACTACAGCAAATAATTGTACACACCACTCAGATTCACAATAGCAAACTGCAGACATAAGCAGTTCTGCACACAACAGAAGCAAGTATTTCTGAAAACTTATATAATACAGGGCATGTGGTCTAAGGGCCTGGCTACACTGGTGCTTTATAGCGCTCTAACTTGCTGGCTCAGGGGGGTGAAAAATCACCCCCCTGAGCGCAGCAAGTCTGAGCACTTTAAAGTGCTAGTGTGGACGGGCTTCGAGCACTTGGAGGAGCTAATCCCCTTGTGGAAGTGGATTACCAGGAGCACTGGGAGAGCTCTCTCCCAGCGCTCACGTTTCGCCACACTCGCACATCAAAGCGCTGCCGTGGGAGCGTTTCTGCGGGTGCGCTTTGAAATATCAAGTGCAGCCAAGCCCTAACTCTGTACAGCTCTTTTGTCAAGAGTATTCAGAGAATGATCTGTGGCTTATTTTCCATTTGATTTAAAGCTCAGGCCTTATCTGATCTCACACACTCTAACACCGGTATAATTCCAGACTTCATTAGAGTCACTCCTGATTTATACCAGTGTAAGTGAGAAGAAAGAAGCCTTGTATGTGTTAAAGTCCAAATGAAGGTGCCAGTTGTTTTTTTAAATCCAAAAAGCATAGCTATTTCATTCAAAGCTCACAGGTTGCAACAAATTGAAGGCTCTGAGAAGAGAAAGGATCAAGAGAAGTATTACTCTACCTCGCTTTGTCCCATTTTAAGCATCTGTTTTAAAAAAAACTATTTTTTCAGCAAGATGGAGCTGCAATGATTCCAACTCTAGTGTAGAATGTGCACAGCTGTCTTTACCACTGGACAACTTAATGATAATAACTCTTGTACTTAGGGCTTGGATACACTTGCAGCTGTGGAGTGCTTTGGGTTAAATCAGCCTTTGGAGAGCATAGTAGGAAAAGCACTCCAGTCTGTCCACACTGACAGCTGCAAGCACACTGGCATGGCCACATTTGCATCTCTTGCAGTGGCATTGAGAGTGGTGCATTATGGGCAGCTATCCCAGCATTCACGTGCCTGCAACGTGCTTTTCCAATGAAGGGGTAGAGTGGAGTGTGTTGTGGGGGGTGGGAGAGAGTGGGTTTCTGGAGTGCTGAGAGTGTGTCAGCGTGCTATCTTGTAAATTCAGTCCCCTGTAGGTCCCCTGATACTCACTGACTCAGTAAATGTTTGTTTTGCCTCATAGAAGATAAGCAGCCGCTGTTTGAAACAGAACTTTGAAAAGGCACTTCCGCATTCCTGCAGCGATTTCACAACAAAGGAAGAGTGACCCCATAATCCCATAAAGGGATTATGGGGCGTTTCTGTAGGTCAATCAGAGCGCAGTAACTTAACTCACTGTCCACACTGACCCTGAAGCCAATACGCAACAACTGTTAATCCTCTCGGGGAGGTGAAGTTCCTGGGGCGCTCCAGCCAGGGAATCAGAGCGCTCTACGTGCCTTGCCAGTGTGGCTGGGGCGTAAGGTAGAGCACTCTGGGAGGCTTTATTGCAGTATAAAGTGCAAGTGTAGCCAAGCCCTTAGTGCACACTAGAGCATGCACTGTTGCAGCTGAATTGTTGCTGAAAAATGTAAAGAACTACCTAGCACAGGAAAGGCCTAAGAATGCAAGAATCTAGAAATATAACATCACATCAACCTCAGCAAAAAGATGAGGAATGGGCCTCAACTAGTTCTATCAGCTGGGATATTTTCTATATTACATCTGAATGTATCAAACATATACAGAGCAGGTATTAAAAAAACCTCTCCCTCCTCCCTCACCTTTTTTTCCTATTGTTAGGCTTCAACTGTATTACCACTAAATCACTTCAGCTCTAAGCACATTCTCAGCCGTCTTCAATAACACTGTGAAAACACAAAGTACTACTGCATACTAAACTCTGTCAAAGCTTTCTGTCAAACTAGATAATAAATAATCCCGAATGGTATCTACAAAAGATAAACAATATTGCTTCAGTGCTATAATAAAATAAGGTACCAGTTGCACAAGTGTCTAAAAGATTTAGGGAGAAATGAAAAGTACACATATTCCAATATCCAACAAATATTACGGTATAAAAATGAGTCCCTATGCCATGCTATATTTACCTTCAAATAGCTTTTTAAAATACTCTAGCATGGTCCATCCGTGCTTTTTTCCTCTCACACATGGGACGGTTACTCATCCTGTGCAATAACTGAGGTTCTTTGAGTTGGTTGTCCCTGTGGGTGCTCCACTTTAGGTGATTGCATGCCCCTGCACTTGATATCAAAGATTTGTAATAATAGTGCCTGGCTGGGTCTCACATGTGCTGTCCCAATTTCATGCCACTTCAGGCAGTTCATAGCACCGTGCCACCAACCCACCCCCCGCCCCTCAGTTTCTTCTCTACCACAGAGTCTCTAGCATGAAAATTCCAAAGTAGAGGGGAGAAGGGAGGGTAGTGGAGCACCCACAGG
Organism: Dermatemys mawii; assembly: GCA_007922305.1. NCBI lineage: Eukaryota > Metazoa > Chordata > Testudines > Dermatemydidae > Dermatemys > Dermatemys mawii. The sequence goes on along the minus strand of ML677328.1, from coordinate 4,602,793 downwards.
AACAACCATCTCAAAGAACCTCAATTACTGCACAGGGTGAGTAACTTTCTCTTCTTCTTTGAGGAGTGTCCTGTGGGTGCTCCGCTTTAGGTGACAGTAGAGCAGTGACCATCAGTGGAAGAGAAGGGCTTCGGAGTTGCAATCATGGTGGATGATAAAACCGTAAGTCTGAATAGTGCATCTGATGATGAATGCTGTTGCTCTATGGCATAATGTGTGAATGTATGGGCTGGCACCAGGGTTGCTGCTTTTTAGATATCCATAATGGAGACATACTTGAGAAAGGCTATTGAAGCAGATAGTGTTCTGGCGGAGTGTTTACATGTCCCTGGTGGTGGTTATAGCTGTTGTTGACGGTAACAAAAGTCAGTGCAGCTGGAGAGCCATTTTGACAGTGTCTGTTTAGATATGATGAACCTTTTAGCCCATTCCACGATGGAAAGAAATAATTGTTGTGATCTTCTAATTGTCTTTGTTCTCTCAATGTAAAAGGCTAGTGCCTTTTGGCCATCCAGGGTATGGAGTGCTTCTTCTTGTTTATTCTCATGGGGTTTTGAAAAGAATGATGGGAGATGAATTGGCTGATTCAGACAGAATGAAGACACAACCTTATGTAAGAACTTGGGATGTGGTCTTAAGGTAACTTTGTTCTTGAAAAATGTTGTATATGGGAGGTGCATCATGAAGGCTCCTAGATCCTCTACCCATCTGGTGGACGTGATGGCAGCAAGGCAGGCCACCTCCATCGAAAGGTGAACTACTGAACAGGTCATTAGTGGTTCAAATGGGGTCCAATAGGGCCCCATAACACCAGTTTGAGGTCCCATGATGGAGTAGGGACTCATATTTCTGGGTAAATGCTACAAAGGCTCTTGAGAAAATGCTTGCTGGTTGCATGAGCGAAGACTGAGAACTCATCCACTTTGTGGTGGAATGCTGTGATAGCTATGAAGTGTACTCTGATCATGCTCATGGAGAGGCCCGATTTCTTAAGTTCCAATATATAGTCTAGTACCAGTGGTAGAGAAGAAGAAACTATCATGACTGGTCTATTTTGCAACTATGTATTGAATCACCCCCATTTGTTCAGGTATGTATGTCATGTAGTTGGTCTACAACTGTTCAAAAGAAGTTCCTTACTTCCTCCGAACAGATTATTTTGATTTCTCAGAGCCAAAAAGTAGCCATGCCTTGAGATGGAGTTTTGCCCAGTTCAGGTGGTGGACCTGGCTTAGGAGAGGAAATGAAGTAGAAGAGGAAGAGTGCATGGTGAGCACACGGTCATCTTTAGGAGGTAAGGAAACAACATTTGTCTGGGCTACTTAGGGGCTATCAAGATTATTCTGGATGCTATCAAGAGCATTCTAAATATGCTGTTCTGTTCTGATCTTGCATATGACCCTAGAAAAGGGGTTGAAAGAAAGGTGTATAGTAAGGGTACATCCCATTTGATGAGAAAAACGTCACCCACGGAATGGGGTACCCATCTCACTTTAGAGCAGAAATGCAGGCACTTGTCATATTTAAATATATGCATTTTACTTTGCATCGAAAGCTTTAAAATGCTTTAAAAGACTAGTGGAAGTTGCTCCTTCTGAGTATTTGACAGGTACTTCAGTACACCAGAATACCTTATGCCAGTAGTCTCTGATCCACAAAATGGCCTAAAATTAATCCTACAGAAAAATGGGAGGTTTTTTTGTTGCTGGGAAGATTGGAGGAGGCTTGTGGGTTTTCCTTAAGCCAGTTCCAAAACCTCTAGCAGCATCCTTTCCCCAGTTCCAGAGTACAGAACTGTATGAACATAGGGAAGGGAAGGAAAAGCTTCACTGTGATGGTTAGTGGCAGGAGGTGGAAGAGCAGGAGCAAAGGGAAACCTATTGTTTCTTTAATCCTCTCCCCTTGCTGCACTGGGCTGCAGTGATTGCTGGATTCTGCCAAATTTTAATTTTCGGTCATTGAGACCCAGCAAGCATCACTTTGTGACCCATTTGAGGGTCTCACTCCAAGAACAGAGAAATAAACCTAGAAGTTGGTCACAAATATGCTATGCTTTTCAGTTGAACAGACTCGGTGTATTTCAAGCTCTGATTCCCTACATTGTTTTGTCAACAAGTGATGGGGAAAATAAATCCAATAAACTATAGTACCCACCACCATCTCTTAACACGGTTTCCTTTACTGAAACTTTCTTCCTTATGCAATTCAAAATTAGTACCTTACTTAGAGACAAACTGGCAACATTTTACCAAAATTAATTATTTAGAAAGTGATCCAATCTGCTGGAGAATGTACATCTGACTCTACATATTCATATATAAATAAAAACCTCACACCACACTATGACTAAACATTTTTTTAAACCAAAACCACTAGTGATTTTCCAGAGCAGAAAGGACTGGGAATACTATGGAGATAGCACCCCTCCTGTTGACCCAGTGGTGGCACTGATAATTAATTGGGGGAAATAGCATCTCCCAGGAGGCACCAAAAGAGCCACTGTCACAATTTCTGTGCTTTGCTGTTCCATGCTCTAGGAGGAGATTAGAAACCATGAAGTGTAAAAATAATTAAGTTATAAAAAGTACTTGACAGTTGAATCCTGTATATAACTCCCTTGGAGGTTCTTAGTACCTCAAGCACTATAATACACACATATTTGATTATTGATCCTAAAACACAATCAAGACACTCAAAAGGGGGAAAAAAGTAGAACAATTTTAAACCAATTCATCTTATATTTTGGATGAAATATTTTCTAGGCTTAAAATGTCACTCTGTCCCATTCATATCCATGGAGATCAATGAATAATGGCACTGATACAAGCATATGTTATTCTTATGCTCATCAAGTAGGATTTCAGAAGGGTCCCTTCAGATTAATAAATTTTCACAGTAGGCTGCAAATCAAATCATTACTTCCTGCTCAGAATGCCTCAGAGTAGTTTCATACCGACACTCATAATGAATAGGGAATAAAACCACAAAAATTGCTGTTTAGCAATTCCTAGCACCTTAGGCACTATAATTGAACAGAAAAAACAGGGGCACCCTCCAGAGGAGGGAGAATTGTCTATAAAGGCCTTTGTCAGTTTGTGCCTCACATAAGGGATGTAGAACAGTTAATACTAGTTTATTAGATGCTATTTTAATCTCTCACACCATGAAGCACAAGAAGATGGTAGAAGAATCCAATAGTAGCTGCCACAACATCATGCTGATTTTCATTAAATTTGTTGAAAGGGGACTCAGCATGGAATTATTAAACTACTTCAATGGCAAACGACTAAAATGGCTCATCTATTTATAGCCATCATACTCAATCTTTATTATTTTTATAGTGACACCTGCTAGTGCTGCTATAGTTAAGGTTCTGTCAGCCTTTCTTCTATAATTCATGTTTCTCACAGTCTTCTGTCTCTATGATAAAATCTTTCTCTTGGCTGGAATTGGACAATAATTGGTATTCAGAGAGTATTTTAAGAAAATAAAACTAAAGAAAGCAAGATAAAGGTTACTTTCCTGTATTCCTTCCACATTCAAATCTATCGGCCCTCACTGTTTTCAAATTTATTTTCTTATTTCAATAACTCAGATATAAATGTGCTTTTTAAAATGCAAATTTACAAGGCTGGTAGGCTTCATAATATGCTAGAATCTTCTGGGATTTTTAAAACATATGTATAAATAGCTAAGTTATGAACATGGAAGTGTCTATTTTTGCTGAAGTCATTATGACACAAGTTCTAAGCACCAGCATTGCTATCACCAAAAATTCAGCTTACTCATATCTGAGTGGGATGGAGGTTGCCTGTGATAACAGCACTATCTGGAGAAAGAAAAATAGTATGTGCCACTGTGGCACCTTAGTGTACCTGAAAAGTTTGAGTGACTCTAAACATTGATGACACGAAATAGCATCACAGAAATATATACATTCTTAACACTCTGCTGTCATAGCATCTGCACTGTGAATATAGATGTAGCCAATATTTTAAAATTACCTGTGGCTCATACATATTTGAGTTATATGGTAACAATCCTAAGCCAAATTTTACCCTCAGAGATGCACACACTACTCCTGTTTACTTCCGTGGGAATTTCACACATCTGCAGCCCACAGCAGAATTTGACTTTATGTCAGTTTCATACTATACATTTATTTATTGAGATTTTCAATTTATACAAACTCCATACCAAACAGAGCTCATCCACAACTCCAGGCACCCTTGACATACATTTAAAATCATAAGAAAACAGAAGCTAAAAAGAAAACAAAAATCAATCAAGCAACAGCACTTCCTTTCCTACCCTAACATGAATCATTTGATCAACAATTCCATTATCAACAGAGTTTATTCCCAGAACATAAATCCTCTCCCTCAAATACTTAAGCCTGTTGCTCAAGCAAATGGGTGTGGCAGCATGCCCAGAAGATCAATACATTTGGACTACTTCAGACCTTGAGAGGCAGAGCACTCCAAAGGAGGGAGGCCTTTACAGAAAAGAAAAATCTACCAGCAGCCCCCTTCTTTGTATAAGGGGCATTAAACTCAAGAGCCTCTGCTGATCACAACTGTGAGCATTTGACATCAGGAGAGAGATAGTCTTGAGGGTAGACAGGTGTGAACTCCCCTGTTTGGAACATGAAAGCGTTCAAGAAAAGACTGTTTCCATTTGGGACATGTATAAATCACCATTTCTTAAACAGTTCTGTAACACATTTGGACCCACTTAGGCCTTAGTCCTGCAAACACTTTTGCACTTGCTTAACTAGGGCACTCATGGGTTAAAAATTTTCCTCAAGATGCTAGATGTCGAATAGGTGAGTGTAACAGGAATTTCAGGAGGCTATTAAAAGATAACAAGCCAGATTCTCAACTAATATAAATCAGTGTAGTTCCATTAAAACAGATGGTGTTACACCAATTTACACCAACTGAGGACATGACCAGCTGCATCTTAAAAACATTCTAAGTATATTGATAAACTCTTTAAACAGAACATGATGTCTTCCCAAGGTTGCTTCCAGCTCTATCTTTCTATGCTTCTGTCTTTTGATATCAGTGTTTGAACTTGCTTTAAATTTTTACTTATCTACTGTCAAGTAGCAATGAACAAAATCTATATATATAAAGTTCCATGTTGCAGTCCCTACAGACATTCAAATTAATGTCCCAACTTATTGCAATTCATTATCCAATCTTAATAAATATTAATATTATGTACCATCTGCTAGAGCACACATACCTTTTTTCTTTGACTTCCATAGGTATAAAAGTACATGAGGGATGGGGAGGAGGAGTGGTACTTAATAAAAAGATAAGGTGACTACCTGAAAAAGAATATAAGTTCTCATTCCCACATATGGAGTTCAGAACTTTTTGTCCATTAAAAATATCTTTTAACATTTTATGAATCAGAACCATCACAAGTGTTGCATTTAAATGTGTCTAAATGGCAATTAATAGCAGATAACTGCTGAGTTTAAATTGATTACTATGACTCATTTTGTGATAGTCTCAAATTTATACGTATAAGAACATAAGTTCTGTAAAAAATAAATTGACTTTCTAAACAGCAGGATGTGAGGCGCTTAAGCAGCTGGATGCTAGAGGCACATGCCAAATTTTCAGTGCTATAAATGTCACAACAGATTTTTGCATAAAGACTGGCATGTGTTTAAACACAGAAACAGATTATTATTTTTCACTTTCTATTCACATATTGACATTCAGTTCAAAGATATAAACCCCCTTCCCTTTTCTATTTTTTTTTAAACGGAGGTAGGGAGCAATGTCATACCTAGCTACCAAGAGAAAAAAGCATGAGCCAGAAATGAAAAATCATGCCAATGAATATAACAAAGGAAGATTTTGGAAAACATAGAAACAAATGGAAAAATTACTTTATAGGTTAATATATTTTATCCTATTTCATTTGAAAAATCCTATTTGCCTGACTAATATTTTTTGTTTTTAAATTCTCTTTATATTTAAACATAGGGCCCAGACATTAGCTGATTATTTCTTCTTCTCACCCTGTCCATTTCAGTAATGATTGAGAAAGGCAAAGAACAAAGATTTCAGTATTGTGGGTATATAAAATTTTCACCCATGTAAATTTTTACCACTTCTTTGCCTGGCTTCTGTCACAGCTGAAATTATATCACATCTACTTCCTGCTAGGAAGGTACTCCTCAGATCAATCATCCAAGAAAGGATTCACCAATGAAATCCTGCCTCCTACCCCAAGGACAAAAAAAAAGTCCAGATACCATGGAACTGGCATTTCCAAAAGAATGGTAGCAGAACCTGTGGATCTGCCATTATACTGATCTAGCTGTGGAGTATTAGAGTGGTGACCTGGGGGGAGGAAGATTCCTTCCCCAGAATCACCTGGAACCCAAATGCCCAAAGCTTTGGTATAGAAGAGAAGGATGTATTCTGAGAGCAGAAGAGTATGCTGTTTCATAATGAACATGAAATGTATGTTAATTTATAATGTCACTATCATTGCAATAATCACTAGTGTGAGAGGTTATTTTAATTTTACATATACAATAACTGGAATCCAATCACATAAAAATATACTTAAGCTTTACCTATTATGCTGCCTACCCTTTGAAACATTAAGGAGGATTAAACAGTTCATTTTCCTTCCCTGCTTTGATTTTCTGATGTATGCTACTTAGAAAAAAAACTTCTTGGGTAGTTATGTCATATTTAAAAACAGGATTTCAGCTAATCAACCCCAGAACTTCTATTAACTGTACTGCATTTCACCTGACCATAAGCCTGATGAAAAACATTGGATTTCCCTGTCAAAATATTAATAACATTCAGTTATTCAGTAAGTACTTGTGTCTAGGAATTTCTTTCCAAATAAAAAAATACTAAGTATGACATTCAGGTTAAAGATTATAATCACATAGACCCAATTATTTTTCAAGCACTCATTTCATTTGTATTTTTAAAAATTCTTTTAATTATAAATCTTATACAGACACACACTTTTATAAAGGTAAGACACCTAAGCTATCAGCAAGACAGGATGGAATTTGCCAGCTCAAAAGCTTTCTGGTTCTCTGTGGTAATTACTGTTAGCCTGTGAGATCCCTACACGTAAACTACTCAGTCACACAATATGAACTGCCACTGCCAACATCTCAGCCATTGGTCAGTATATTTTTCTTTGGAATTTTTTTTACATCCATGGGACATTTTTCTTTTGTTTGTGTAACAAGGTGCGACTCACCATTGCAGCACCTCCTGTTGGATGTCCCAGGAATCAGCTCTTCTAGCCAGTGCACCCTCTTCTGGTGTTGTTTTGCCTGCCATCACCTCCGCTCCTCAACCCATGTCACCTCAAGGACTGCAGCATCCTCTTCAGGACACAGCCATCCGGCTGCATCACACTCGGCTGTATCACAAACACACAGCCCTACGGCTATATCCCCCTTCCAGGAGAATGGAAGTCCACTGTCCAGCCACTTCTCGGTGGCGATTAGGGACAAGAGTGGGACCCAGGCCCGCCCACTACTCTGGATCCCGACCCTGGGACCCTGTAGATGGCAGCCACATGCTGCATCCTCTCCAACCCCTGAGTCTACTTCCCTGGGCCACTTCTCCGCAGCTCCAGCACCTTCTCCACCCTTGTCTCAGAACCTCAGCATGCCAGGTGTGAGCCGGGAGCTTACTCTCACTCCCCTGATCCTGTCCAGCACTGCTCTGTCCAGGGCAGCCAGTCCTCCTCCCTCTCCAAGTGACTGACCTGTTCTGCCCTGCGGCTCTTCTTATAAGGGCCTCCCCAACCCTAATTGGCTGCTCTTTGTAGCCCTCTCCAATTGGTTGTCTCCTGCACAGCCTCCCTGGGCTCCTCTCCAAATAGCTGCCTCTTGCACAACCTTCCTAGGGTTCTATTAACCCTTTATGGGCTAGGGTGGGGCAGACCCCACATCACAGTTTTATTTAAATTACACATTACTGCTTGTCCCTTGTGACCTTCCAGCTACCATTTGAATTCTGCAAAAAGCAAGGGCTCCTTAGAATAAGTCAATTAGCAAAACATACCATACAAAAATAGACAAAACAGTTTTAATTAAAACTGTCCTCCCTACGAATATAAGAAAATTTCAGTAGAAAGGAACATGACCTGAAGAGAGTCTCAATCTTTGACGGGAGATGGATGGCTGAATGAGAATCTTAAACAGTTATATCTTACGTAGAATCATAAGCAAAAAAGTTTCTCTTTCTTTAAAGATTCTATCTACCCAGGATTCTCATTCTTGGAGAGTAGTTAGCTTGAGGGATGGCTCAAAATAAGAAGAACAGCCCAACATTAAAAAAACCTTCTTTAATTAAAGAAGGGATAAAGTATCTCCAAAGGATTACAAGAGGCATAAACAGAGAGAGCCTCAAATGTGTGTCTTAATAAAAGCAAAATCTTTCACAAATTGACCAGCTCAGATAAGAGACTTCCTAAATTAATCTAAATTTGGGGGACAGGCAGAGTTTGGGCTCCCTTATTTCAAAAACAGCTTATTCATAACCTAGAGATTAATATGGAATTCCTCAATAGAAATTAACTTTAAGCAACAGGTTATTTTTAATTTATATATAGGGAGAACTATATGGCTGTTTTGCACATGTTCTAGATAGAAACATCATTGTATATGACAATCAAATTTGCCCTGCTGTGGATAGCATGAGCCATGAGAGAACCTTCCAGGCACATGCCTACCAGAACACAATGGTGAGAGAGCCATTTGATATGGTCATCACAGAGGTAGCAATGACCCCAGGAGATAGATCTTTTTATCATCAAGATTGTGAAGGAGGACTTCACCAGAACAGGCATACAGACATAGGGGAAACATTCGCAAATAAAACTGAAAATCTTTCACCACTTTTAAAAACAATCTAGGATGAGTCCATAGCGCCTCCTTCTCCTTGTAAAATTGATTTACAGTGGATTATCATGCAATTTGCTCACTCTGAATTGAAATCACTGACCTCAAGAAAGAAACCTCCCACGTAAAAAAAAAATTAACTCATTCACTCTGTAAGCTGAAAAAACTGATCCCCAAAAAATAAACTTACACATAAGAAACATGAGCTTACACGTACTGAGAGCCTTTAAATGAACTGTCATAAATTTTGTCAGGACAACATTAATTCCCAAGATTCAGGGGCCTTTGTAATGACTGCCCTTCACTTTTAAGCAGGGAAGCATTTGGCTGGCTGGCCAAGCGATGGGAACAGAGCTTTATGGCTGGAGGCACGGGGGGAGGATCAAGATGAAAACTGCTGAAAAACGGGTCAGCATGATCGCTGACTCATTCCCTGGGAATGATAAACATGGGGTTACCTGCACTGTACGCTGTTATCTGCCGGGTAGTCCTAGACATCTAATAATAAAGTTGCAGACTGACTAAACTCATGTCAAATGTCTCCTGTTAATGTTAATTTTTAGTAACTTTTGGAATACAGAAGAAGTTCCAGAAGACTAGAAGAAAGCAAAAGCTTTAAAAGAGCAAATGCAATGACTGGAATAATTATAGGCCTTTCAGCCCTCTCTTGATTCCTAGGCAAAATAATGGAATGGCTGATACAGGATTCAGTTAAGGTTTAATGGATGGTAATATAATTAATGATAATCAACACGGCTTTATGGAAAATAGCTCTTGCCATGCTAACTTGGTCTCTTTATGTTTAAATGAGATTACAAGTATAACAGATAAAGGTAAAATTGTTGATGTTAATATGTACATGTAATATAGGATATGCAATCAATATACTAATAAGATGTTAATAGTGTTAATATTTAGACATCTATAAGGCACTTGACTTGGAACTGCACAGTACTTTGATTAAGAAACTAGAATGATACAAATTTAAAATGGCACAAATTAAATGGTTTAAAGAATGGATAGGTCTCAAAATGTATTTTTAAACAGAGAATTATCAAGTCTTTGTTTACAGTGGAGTCCAGCAGGAAACAGTTTGTGGCCCTAAGTTTATTTAATGTTTTTATATGTCTTACTTATATGTTTTAGCTAGAGGAAACCATAAAATCATTACTGATTCAATTTGTGGATAACACAAAGATTGGAGGAGTGGTAAATAATGAAGAGGATAACCTAACTGATTTAGTCTGATCTGGATTGCTTGGTAAAATGGCTGAAAGCAAACTATATGCATCTTAATACAGCCAAATATATATGTATAGTCTTGTAATAAAGACTGAAGACCATACTTATAGGACTCTATCCTGAGAAGCAGTGACTCTGAAAAACACATGGGAGGAAGGGTGTGTCCTGGTGGATAATCATCTGAATATAAGCTCCCAGTAGGATATTGTAGCCAAAATTGCTCATACGATCCTTGGAAATATCAAGTAGGAGTATGCAGGTTATATTACCTCTGTATTTGGCACTGCTGTGACTACTGCTGGAATACTGTGTCCAGCTCTGTGTCCACAATTCAAGAAGGTTGATAATAAATTGGGGAGGGTTCAGAGAGAGCCTCAAGAATGATTAAGGGATTGGAAAACATACCTAATGTGACAGATTTAAGAAGCTCAATCTATATAGTTTAACAAACAGAAGGTTAAGAACTTACTTGATCACAGTCTATAAGTACTTATACGGTGAACAAATATTTAATAATGGGCTCTTCATGTAGCAGACAAAGGTATAACAAGATCCAATGGCTGGAAATTGAAGTTAGACAAATTCAAAGTGGAAATAAGATGTACATTTTTAACAGTCAGGGTCATTAATCACTGGAACAATTTACCAAGGGCTGGGCTGATTCTCCATCACTGACGATTTTTAAATCGATATTGGATATTTTACTAAAGAGATATGCTCTAGTTAAACAGAAATAATTTCAGGGAAAACATATAGCCTGTGTTATACAGGAAGTCAAACTAGAAGATCATAGTCATCCCTTCTGGCTTTAGAATCCATGAACAGTTGGTCCCTGATTTCGCTTGAGGCCTCGAATGAAGGCTGGTAGGGGGGATGATGCATTTATCATGGTTTCATTACATTGCACTGCAAGTCTTTTCCACTAAGTTATAAATCCCCTCCCACCAATGCCTGTACATGCAGCCATTCAGGGACGCCCCCAAATCATGTTTGCCTGACCACAGATCAAGTGCAGCAGATAGATGGTACCACCGTCTGGTCAGCCTCCACACCTATGGAGGTTAAAGCATAATTTAAAATATATGTAGTTTAAATAGCAAGACTTCTTCTATTAATGTATGATTGTATTTTTTATAGTAGAGTTATAAGTGCCACACCACTGCTACTGGGAAATTTGTCTGGTTACTTATTTCTGCACTACTCAGTACTAGCCATTAGATATAGGCTGTCATAAACATGTCTTCTGAGTTGATAGTCAAGCAAAACAGAGAATATTAAATTTATGACATTCCAACTTCAGTGAAAGCAATTTTACCCTGCTTCCACTTCTATAAATCAATGAGTATTTGGGAGTTAAAGTGAACCACAAGTTGAATATGAGTCAACAGTATGATGCAGTTGTGAAAAAGGCTAATATCCTTCTGTGGTGTGTTAATAGGAGTGTCGTATATAAGACAGGGGAGGTAACCGTCCCACTCTACGCAGCACTGGTAAGGATTCACCTGGAGTATTGTGTCCAGTTCTGGGTGCCACACTTTAGGAAAGATGTGTATAAATTGGAGAGAGTCCAGAGGAAAGCAACAAAAACTACATTTTGCAGGAACTGTTAAGGCAGCCCATTTCCAACATCTGGTCCCAAATGTGTAAAATGTCCAAAATATTTAAATACTAAGATACTACATACTGTGACGGAGTCAGACCAGAAGGATATAGGAGAGTGCTGGAAGGCAGGTATATTAGTCTCAGGATGTGCAGGTCCTTGTTCCCCGGATAGCCAAACAAAGGCTACTCCAGGCCAATCAAGACACCCGGGGCCAATTAAGAACCTTCTAGAAAGGAGTAGAAACAGCTAGCCTAATTGGGACACCTGAAGCCAATCAGGGACTGGCTGAAACCAGATAAAAACCTCCCAGTTAGTCAGGTGGGTGTGGGTGTCAGGAGCTGTGGAAGGAAGTTATGCTGTTGGTGAGACTGAGTGGTGAACAACATATCATACAGAAGGAAGGAGGCCCTGAGGTAAGGGTGAAGTGGAGTTTGAAGAAGCGGGGACTGCTGTGGGGAAGTAGCCCAGGGGATTGTATTGTGTTTTGTGGATAAAAGGTCAGCCGTCTTAGCTGATACTATTAGGGTCCCTGGGCTGGAGTCCGGAGTAGAGGGTGGGCCTGGGCTCCCCCCTTTTTCCATCTTCCATACTGGCCTGTGATGAAGGCAACTCACTAGGTGGTGACTCTTGCCAATTATACTGAGAAAGGGAGGTCACTCTGGGGCCTAGATGAGTTTCTGAGGCCCCTAAATCTGCCAGGAAGCGCAGGACCCACAAGTACAGACTTGGAGCTTTGTCACAATACTTAACATTTTTAGTTAAAAGAAAGAATGTTAAAATGTTTCAAGGATCACAGATCTATACTGCTATATGATATGATAGCTTAAGATGAGCACAACATATTAGCTACCTATTATGAAGTTAATGGAGTAAATTTTAAATTCTCATATGTGAAATCATACAAAAAATTTCAACAATAAGCAGAAAGAATCTGATGAATTTTTAGAGAGGACTAAAAAAAATGTAGGACTTCAGCAGCTTGCTTAAATTAAGTCTGAATGCAGTTCCTTTGTCTGAAGAAGCAGAAATGTATTTTAATACAAAAATAGCAGAATTAGATTGGGTTAATGAAGTGAAATTGTGTAGACCTGCAACTTAGGAACCCATGCACAGGCCACTAGGGCAGAATAGTAACACAGCAGTCTGGCATGGGGCTTGGTCCCCAAGTGGGAAATGGCAGTATTGCCTAAGTCAACAATTTGTTAAAAAATCAGAGGACAAACCAAAACAATCCATGAGATTTATTTCCAACCTGAAGGGCATATATATTTCATTCCCAGTATATGTGTCCTTGTCCTACAGAAGCACAGCAAATGAGGAGGAAGCTTAAAAAAAAATCTAAAGGAACTAGTAAGCATTGCAGCTTTTCCAACTGACTCACCAATGACCATCTCACAGTTTGCTTTTGACTAGGTTTAAGATCATACATGACAAAGCCCACTTTAAGCCTTGTGAGTTTTATCTCTGTTACCCCACAGTAACAATACGAGTTATAAAAATAGCTTTTCCATTCTGAATCCATTTTTCACCTGTTATAACTGGGCATGTTTGGACTATGAAGTGTTTGATTTTCATATTATTGAATAATTGAAACCTGTAGCTAGATTTATAGGAGCTGACACTGATCAAACCACCCCCTTAAGGTTCATGTTATATATGAGCCCAAACCTGCAAGCAGAATTCCCTGTTCCTCCAAATTCTTGTCCCTGCTCCTCCTCTACTTTTGTCGTTATTAAGAGGGACAGATAGCTAAGTCATCAGCTCCAATCTTTAACCGTCCTGGTTAAAAGGTGACTGCTTTTTCCTAACAGGTTGTTCAAATGGGCTACTGCCATCTGTATTCCAAAAAATTCTTCTGGGGGAGAGAGGAAATGCTGAGACAGGAAGTGTTTCTCCTTCCCATACAGTAGAAGCATTCCCACTGCAGCTCCTCACCACATCCCAGAGATATCCACCAGTACCTAGTGCAGTACCTATGTAACCACCTATCACCTCCCTAGCAATTATATGCTAGATATTTTGGGTGTGTCTCTAGCTCTCAGATGTTGTCATCACAGAAAAATCTTATAGATTAAGGAAGGAGGTGGCCTTACTTGACGGATTGTGTGAAAACTGGTGGAGAGGCAGACATCCAATGCTTGTGGAAGATCTCTAGTATGTAACAAAGGGGTTCAATCTACCTACAGGTTGATAGCAAAAGTTGGGGAACCAGGCCACCAGTCCTCATGAAGAAAACAAAATATAAAAAAATCTGGTCCCAGGGTCTCAGTGTAGGTGCCAATATACAATCAACAGCCCACACCTGTACATTTTAATGAATTTGGGCAAAAAAATGATAAATACAGTGGGCTCGAATTCACACTCATTGTTGGTGGCTTGTGGATTCTGTGTGAACAGTTCTATATGAATTATGTACCCTAATTATAACTGGATAAACATAAAAGTTGGGGCTAAATTTCTTGTACTTGTTCTCCACTCAGCAGTTTGTCATGAGAACAAAAAAAAGTTACTGTCTTGCACTTATAACACCATACCCTTGGCTCTTATTAGATCTCATAAGATGTGTAAAGTTGGACCTATCCAGTTTTTGGAAAAGAGACCTTTTAAGAACGAAGTCACATGATGCTGTCTCACGTACGAGCTGGCAGCGCTAAATGGAATTTGTTTTTTTCTTTTTTGGCATATCCCAGAAAGTTAAGGTGCATAACTGCACCTTTTGTTTCTTGAGATCCCTCTCCTGAGGTTGTTCCAGAAGGTTCGGTCTTGTCCTCTTTACTGTTCAATGTGCGTATGAGTCCTCAGGAAGAGGTTGTTAAATGTCACATGCTCTCAGGCTGCCACTACTCAAAAAACATCCTAACTTATGTCTCATTTTCAGCAGATGCAACCAATGCCATCAACAAGACAGCACTGTGCCTAATATTGGAAACAGACAACAATGGTGGAGGGGAATGCCTCTTTTGTATTCAAATGATCAAGAGATTAAGTCCATTCTTCTCAGTCAGCTACGATGATTCCTGTATTCATCCCAGGTTAGATTGCTGCAGCTGAATCTACTTTGGGATCAAAGTAATGGCCAAATGAAAAGCTTCAGATGGTACAAAATGCAGCAGCCTGCTTCTTAGGCATTAAAGACAGGAGAACACATAATATCAGTGCTCCATACACATCAGCAGCTCTGTTTGATTCCAGATCCAGTTTAAGATTCATGAGTTTCATTTTTAAAACCTTAAAAGGGGCTAAGACCTACCCGTCTTGTAGAATTTTTTCCTTCTAAGTGACTCTGCCCACTTGCCTCTGGGCAATCATCTTTCAGGTAGCAGTCCTCAAGCTGCCTGCTACTAAGACGACTGTTGCTAAGCATTGTGACCCACATGCATGCCACTCATAGTAAGCAGGCACACAATAAGGAAAAGAAATACAATTAATTAGCATTTATTTTTCTGCACTGAATTTTGTGCAAATATAAAATATATAGTAATCATTACATATACTTTATTTCTTCCACTAATTATAATAATGAATTGTATTCTTTCTTATTCTTTAAGTATATTCTACTGCCAAATAACATATTGCATAAGTATTGTATATAAAAATCTAAATGTTCAAGGTAACAATAAATAATACTTTTGTTACATACTAAAATAGCAGCAGTTAGAATGCCAACTGTGATAGGTTTATTATTTTCACATTATATAGCCTACTTTTTAAGCTGTGAAATCAGGCATAGCCTATTGAAAGATATAAATTTCTTAGTAAATACCTAGACCTGAAACCCCTGTAATGCACATCACCACAAAAATGCAGATTTACAATCTGTAAAATAAAACTTTTAGTCTGCAAACTATAATTATGCAGCACAATATGATTTCAAGGAAACCTTAGCTCTTGAAGTAAATGAGCACAATGGTATGCAGTACTTTTAATATGCTACCAAAGTGATTCTATTAACAATTCAGCATGAAAGCAATAATTGTGACAATGTACTAAAAATGATTTAGCCATTAAATAGAAGCCACTTAACTACTTACACAACATATGCGAGCAAAAAGAGCAGGGCTAGAAGCAATTCAGTTACTAAATCATTCAAACACTATGGATTTCTTTTTCTGTTTCCTTTATTTTAATGTTTTTATTTTCTACATTTATTCATATGTCTGGAGAACCAGTCCAAGTTTCATATTGCACACTTGTCTGAATAAAGCTAGTTCTCGTATAGTTTGTGAAAAAAATAGTAACAGTGTTAGAAAGCCTTAAACCTCCTCTGTATCTTTCTTCACCCTCCCTTTTATACACACACAGAATGATCAAACTGTTCCTATACTTGATCGGGGCTAAAACTTTTAAAGGCACATAAGTTACTTAGGAGCCTAAATCCCATTTTCAAAAGTCTCTTAGGCACCTAATTCCCATTGACTGGCAAAGCATGAGTCCCCAAATGGCAAAAATCTCATATGATCCCTTCATTAACACCACCAATATCCTTCTTTTCTCCCAGGCTTGCAGTATAATGTAATCTTTAACACTTTGCTCCCCTTTCCCATACATCTAGTCTCTCAATGAGCTCTGACAAAGAGTCCTGTGGCACCTTAAAGACTAACTAAAGTATTAGAGCACTAATACTTTAGTTAGTCTTTAAGGTTCCACAGGACTCTTTGTCACTTCTGCAATTCCAGACTAACACGGCTACCGCTCTGATTCTCAATGAGCTCTGTCACCGGTTGCTTCCACCTTCATTGCCATTGCCATGTGTTGCCTTGATTACTATAATATTCCACTTTCTGGCCTATACCACCTCCCTACCAAGCCCAGTCTATCCAAAATACTGCTCATATAATCATATCCTTTCCCACTACTCTGAACATGACACTCCTCCCTCCTCCACTAGTTTCCTGCGCCTTATCATATCAAAGCCAAGCTTCTTCTTCTGACCCTTCAAGGACCTACATGATGCTGCTTCTACCTTTAGTTCCTGTCTCTTTTCTCCCACTCCCCTCTCATTCCTTATTCTCCTAAATCCTCATCTTTTTTTCCCATTCTTCTAACTTCGTGTCTTCCATTATGTTGCCCCCAAATGCTTGAGGCATTATCCCACTTCCTCACCACCAAGCCCCTTCTCTCTCCTCCTCCTCCAAAACCCACTTCTCCTGGGAATCTTTCCTCACCAATAATTTCTCTTTGTTTTCCTTCTTTCCCAGAACAGTCAGGCTGTGACTTGGGTTTGGAAACATGTCTTACTTGATGTTTGTAGAACACTGTGTGCATGTATAATACTAGTGTTTTTTTATTAATAAAACATTGTATTCTTTTGCAATTATAGCATCTTTCAACTGAAGATCTCAAATCACTGTAAAATTATTAATTTTCATACCACTGTTTTAAGGTAGGCAAGTACTGTTATCCTCTTTTCACAGATAGGGAAATTGAAGCACTGGGAAGTTTAAGACTTGTTCAAGAGCACACACAGCTTGATTCTATTACCCTTCCTTGTGCTGAGTAGCATTTACCTGAGAGGTAGTACTTGGATAAGTACTACTCAGCATGAATGAGAATGGCAGAATCAAGCCTACAGTGACTGATGGAAGGAAAAAGAAGAGAATTTAGAGTGCCTGACTCCCAGTCTTATACTATGACCCCAAGGCAGTGCTTTCTCAATATACCTCCATCATTATAATTATTATTTATTATCTGTATTATGCCAGTGACCTTTGGACCAACTGAGAATACAATGCCCTGTGCCACTGTAAAAACCTAGAGTAGCCCCTGCCCCGAAGAGCATACAA
The DNA here is from genome assembly GCA_007922305.1 of Dermatemys mawii. Classification (NCBI taxonomy): domain Eukaryota; kingdom Metazoa; phylum Chordata; order Testudines; family Dermatemydidae; genus Dermatemys; species Dermatemys mawii. The sequence goes on along the minus strand of ML677328.1, from coordinate 4,585,254 downwards.
ACTAAATAAATTGTCTTTTGCTCTTGTAAATAATCTGTCTGTTTTTCCGTTAGAAATACCAGGAATATCAGAGTTAATTTCCTTCCTTTTGCTAGAGGTCTTTGATGAATTCAGATGCAACAAGTGATTAAAACTTGAAGAGGGAAGAGTGATTAAATCATAGGTGGTCTTCTCCATCACTCCACTAAATTGATAGTGTTTAAACAATTGATAACAATGTTGGACATCAACCGTCTTATGTTACTACTTGGTCTGCTCTGTGTGGACAGGCATCAAAATCATGCTAACAACCAGGTTAAAAACAATATTTTACCTCTGGTCTTTACAGAAAGGAGACACCTATATACACAGTAGAACAAACATATTTACCCATTTTGTAAAAAGAGGAAAACAACATATTAAAAGTAACTGTAATTGAACAGAGATGTTATATATGTAGATAAAGACAAGTTAACTATAAATTGTATCAACAACTTACAAGAAAATTCTTTTCTGGCATTTTAAGGAATTTTTCTTAGGGCAGGTCTACACTTGAAGCACACCAATGCAGCTGCACCACTGTATCATGTCTAACTAAAGTATTAGAGCATAAGCTTTCGTGGGCTAATACCCACTTCGTCGGATGCATGCAGTGGAAGTATCCAGGGGCAGGTATAAATAGGTAGGCAAGAACCAGGTTAAAGATCACAGGGTGGGTCCAATGAGGCTGAACCAGCTGTTATCTCTAATTAGGGAGGTTATCTTTAACCTGGTTCTTGCCTACCTATTTCTGCCTGCCCCTGGATACTTCCACTGCATGCATCTGATGAAGTGGGCATTAGCCCACAAAAGCTTATGCTCTAATACTTTAGTTAGTCTTTAAAGTATCACAGGACTCTTTGTCACTTCTGCAATTCCAGACTAACACGGTTACCCTTCTGATTCTTGTATCATGTCTGGTGAAAATGTTCTTTGCTGATGGGAGACTGCTCTCACTGACCTGTATCAGAGGCATCCACAGTCCCCTACAGTGGTGTTCTCGTGGTCATCTGGCCCACTTTAATGATCTCCTTATTTTCATTCCTGCACTCCTGTTCGATTTTGCAAGGAAGGAAGTGATCCTCTCCCAAAATTATATTTTGGTGAACAATGCCTTCATAGTTTATCATCTAAACTTCAGCAAGGCTGATGAATATACTTTGTATCCAAAAATGTCTACTTTCCTAGGGTCTTTGTCCTCAGGAATTCCTTTAATGGACTTCAATTTTTTTTGTGCTGCAGAAACGACCCGGGACTCTGAGTTTGGATGGGCATCAAAGTGCTCAAAGAGCTCCATGGTACTTTACCTGAGGTCATTCCCAATAGCCACAGAGAAGCACCTTTGCTCAGTGCTGGTGAGAAGCAATATGTTGGCAATGAGGAGGAGTATCATCTCTTTTCTTCAAGAGGCAGAGCTTAAGAGTAGTGTGGAGCAAATGTCGGTCACCTCATTATTATTTATAACTTCCTGGATGTGAAAGGATCAGTCTCTATCCATTGTATCTCCAGAGAGGAGACAGACTCCTGCAAGACATTTCTCAGGTCTTTGTTTGGCTCTGTTCTCGGTACTGGTATAGGGATCCATGCCGGATCTCTCATTCCACTTAATTGCTCAGAGGCTTTATCCCTGGAGAAGGGATGGTTCATGTTATCTCTACTGGACCTTTCTTTAGTTTTAGAGATATGTTTAAGCTCAGTCAGGCTATGTGAGTCAGTGTCCTGTTTATGACTATGCCAGAACAGGCTAGTATAGGAGCCAGAGTCATCAGTGTCAGAGCTGCTGATTCTGAGGTAGTTGGTGCATAGGGTGTTGTTGCAGAGGTCTTGAGCATTGGGACCTTCACTGATGTTGAAGAAATCAATGTCAACTTCACTGGTGCCAACTTTGTTGGTGTCTTCTGTCTTCTTTCCATCTAATCCCAGAGCACGATGTATTCTCAAACTAGTGCAGGCTGATGCTGGTTTATTTGGCCTTGCTCTGTTTATAATTGTCACCTCTGGATCCAAAGTGACCCATGAGACTGATCTAGAAGATCTACCTTGAGCCAAGAATCCCTTAACCTAAATATCCTGGAGGAACAGGATGTGAAATCTGTCTGAGATGTCTCTCTCCCCTAGGCAAAAGAGATATTGGCTTTGTCCATCTTTGATGGAGATAAGTCTGTTAAGGGTGGGAAGAATTTGTGAGGTGTTATAGTTGGCACAAAGCACTTCACCCTAATGTACAGTGGATGTAAAGGGGGATTGTAATGCGGTTCTCATGTGTCTATGTCTGGAAATACAGCTCTCACTGCATCGGGTGCCCCCTTGCTGTTTGTTGCTCACTCTGCACCAGGTTCCAGCTCAGGAACCCTATAACTAGCAATCCGGGTCCCCATCCATGTTGCTCTTTCCCTTGGTTCCATCCTCTTTCTCTTGCCTATTATTGAAGCTTACACCACTCCCAGGGGCTACTTCACCATCTTTTAGCTTCTTGCCAGATTCCTTCCTCCTGGGCAGGATTCTAGGGCTCTCTCCTCTGACTTCCTCCTGGCCTCTGACAACCTCTCTCCTCCCAGCCCCTGACAACCTCTCTCCTCCCAGGAAATGACGGCAGACTCCTTCCCCTGCAGCTGCTTTCTGCTCTCAGCTTCTTGCCTTTAGAATGTTGGCCCAACTCTTCCCCAGACAGATTTCATTCTCAATTAATCTTGGCCCTCCTTCTCTCAGGTAGCACCAGGTGACCTATTTGACCTCTCACAGACCCTCGTTAACCCTATCAACATTGGTGTGAGACATACACCCCAGTACAGGGATCACCAATCTAAGTCTTTTTTTCTTTCTTTTTTAATGAACACCCTGTAGAACCAGGTATAAAGACAAGATTTCTTCACCAAGTTGGCCTCGGAAAATGACTTAGAGTATCTAAGAGAGAGTAGCACACAGAATATTCCCTACATTGCATCTCACCAATATTGGGGTTGTTAGTGGGATCATCAGTGAAGATCCCAACACCCAAGACCTCTGCAACAACACTCTATGCACCAACTACCTCAGAATCAGCAGCTCTGACACTGATGACTCTGGCACCTATACTAGCCTGTTCTGGCATAGTCATAAACAGGACACTGACTCACATAGCCTGAAGTTAAAGTTGCAGCCACTCTACTTTTTATGAAAGTGACAAAGAGTCCTGTGGCATCTTTTAGACTAGCAGATGTTTTGGAGCATAAGCTTTCATGGGTGAATACCCACTTCGTCAGATGCATGCAATGGAAATTTCCAGAGGCAGGTATAAATATGGAGGCAAGAATCAGACTAGAGATAACAAGGTTAGTTTCTCTTCATCTGTTAGTCTATAAGGTGCCTCAGGACTCAGTCGCTTTTGCAGATCCAGACTAACACAGCTACCCCTCTAATACTCTACTTTTTATGTCCTCACATGGAAGCATGAGGTGGCACAGGAAGCATGTGTGGCTGCAATGGACACTGCTATTCAAAGGAATCTGAACACACAGACATGAGGTGCATGCACATCTACAATGAGACCCACACAGACATACTTGAAGAACTGTTATAATATATACTGCACAGCCGAATTATTTACTGGAACTTATATTTTCTAATTCTGAGTACTGTCTTGCCAAGTATTTATTATGTGCACCAGTCAATGACTTCACACAGGCACAGAGCTTAGAGAACAATTTCAAGACGTATGGTACAAATGATTACTTTGCTGATCTGTGTCAAGAGAACCCACTTTCTACTTCTTACGAGGTCTGACTAATATCAACTCATTCATTCTAAACTTAATTTCCAGAATGAATTTAATTGTCATAAAATGTCCACCTCTCCTCTTAAAAATCATTGTAAAAATGGTATATTTTCTAATAAAATTCTATTTTACAGTCATTCAATGATTTTCAATTAAAGTTTATTTGCATGCAGTGTTGTTGTAGCCTATAGCCAAGACCTGAAGAAGAGCTCTGTGAAGCTCAAAATCTTGTCCTGTCCACTAATAGAAGTCAATCCAATAGAAAGATATTACCTCACCTTCCTCGTCTCTCTCAAATAACATTTGCTCAGTTTAGAGTAAACAGATATTCTGCTTCATAACACTGACTCTGCATATCTAGATGGGAGGCAACATGTATACTGCATGTGAATCACAGAATCATTCAAAAGCTAGTAGTACAACAGTACACTTCAGAAAGGGGTATTTTTTTTAAATGAATACGCTAGTTAAAAAGATTCTAAAGTCAAAAGTGAATATATTAAAATCCTTAACAATAGAATGGAGATCCTTAAGTATATGGTAACTGAGTTACAGAAGGTAAGCTTAGCCTATTAAAAAGGGGGAAGCAGGAAAGTTAGAAAAACCCTTATGATTAAGGCTGCGAATTTGTCACAGAGGTCACGGATTCTGTGACTTTCTGTGATCACTGTGATTTTTGCAACAGCCAGTGCACCTGGCTCCAGGGCAGCTCAAGCAGCCCCTGCACCAGGCGTACCACCAGCCACAGCTGGGGCAGTCTCTGGTCCCCATACCCCCCCGCCCTCCAAGCCTCTATCAGAAGAGTTTGGGTGTGGGAAGGGGTAGGGGCATGGGACAGGGTGAGGTGGGCTCTGGGTAGCACTTACCTGGCCACCTCCCAGCCAACAGGAACTATGGGAGAGGTGCCCTGGCTGGAGGCAGCACACAGAGCTGCCTGGCCATGCCTCCGCCTAGCAGCTGAACTAGAGGGATGTCACTGCTTCCTGAGATTCCCCAGATAAGCAACACTCAGAGCCCGCCTCACCCCATCCCATGCCCCAATCCCCTGCCCCCTCTCACACTGAAACTCTGCTGCTTCTGCAGGGGGGAGGGGTTGGCGCAAAGCCAGGTAGGAAGCCTGCCAGCTCCATCAACCCCCTCACCCCAAAGACCAGTGAGGGTCTTGGGTTGCGCACCGCCGCCCATCCGCACACCCAACTTGCCCTCCTACAGGGTTTCTGGGTACGCTCCCCCAATGTCTTAGTCACTGGTATTCTTAGTAAAAGTCATGGACAGATCACGGACCATGAATTTTTGTTTACTGCCCATGATCTGTCCATGTCTTTTACTAAAAATAGCTGTGACTAAAACATAGCCTTACATATGAATAAATCATAAGGCTGAAGAGACCAATTTGAAACAAATGTATCTTTCAACAAATGGAAATTAAGGCCAAGTAAAACTAACAGAGAGCTGCATAAACTATGGTAGATACAGGTTAAAATGGAAATTTGCAGGACAAAGATGGAGTTTGAAGAACATATTGCCAACAACCAAACAATTTAATTGTATCAGAAGCAGAAAGCCTGTGAGAGTTTGCTGAACTATTAGGGATTAACAAGAGCAATAGGATATTACAGAAAAGTTACATGATTCATTTGCACCAGCTTCCAACAATGAGGCTGTTTAGGAGACATCTAACCCAAAGCTACTTATTTTAGGTAATAAAAAACAGGTATTGTCAGAGAGTGAGGTGTCATAGGTAGTAGCAGTGCTGCAACAAAGTAGTAAATTAAAGAGCAACCTGCACCTAAAGATATATGTCCAAGAGTTCTGGAGGAATTAATTATCAACTGATTGAACTGTTAACAAAAATATGCAATCTCTAACTAAAATGACTTAGTATAACAGAGGATTGGAAGGTAGCAAATATACCTGTCTTTAACAAATGTCTTTTGAGGTAATCCAGGAATTACAGATCATTAAACCTTACTTCAGTCCCAGGTAAACTGGTTGAAAAGATCAGTAAAAAGAGAATTATAAAAATCCAGAGGAGCATAAGATGATAGGAACAACTTCTACTGAGGACAATTATGCCTCTTTAATCTATTCTTTAAGCTCATCATCAAAATAATGGAAAAGGGGGAATCCACTGATAAAATGTATATTGGGAATTTAAAAATGCCTTTGAAAAAAATCTCTCATAAAAGGCTCTTATGGAAAAAAGTAGTCAGGGGATAAGTGACAAAATACTGCCAAAGGGTAGGAACTGGCTAAAACAGAAAACAAAGAATAATACTGCAGTGCCCCAATGATCCGCACAAGGATAGATGTTCTTTGATATCCTTATTAATGATCTGGAGAAGGTGGAAACTAGTGAGGTGGCCAATTTGCAGATGACACCAAAATTATTTAGGATAGTCAAGACCTCAGAAGACTGTGACGAACTTTACAGGGATGTCACAAAGCCAGGTGAAAGAATAACACAATGGGAGATGATATTCTTTGTAGACAAATGCAAGATAATACATATTGTGAGAACTAAGTAGAACTGCTCGTACATATTGCTGTATTCTAAATTAATTTTAATCTCTTAGAAAGAAGACCCCAACATCACAGCTCAATAAAAACTCTCTGCTCAATGTACAGCAGTGGTAAGAAAAACATAAATCATGTTAGGACACAAAGAACCAGAAATAAAATAATATTGAAAATATTATACCACCATTCTGGAAGATGTCATTCTCATTGCTGTAAATTTACAGACCCTAAAGAAAATACACACCAGATTCTCTGCCAGCATAATTCTGTTGATTGCAATGGACCTTAGCTTGCAAAGAATTTGACCCCACAAATCTTGTTTGTATTCGTTAGTTTAAAATATTAAAGGGAATTCAGTAAAATAAAAAGACAAACTAAATAACCTGAAAAGTTATCTTACCATGGCAGCTACTGGAGTTCTTTCTGTTGATGACAAGAAAACAGATAATTGCTTATGGTGTTTATGTGATTCTTCAGTGTTTCTTTTGCCCTGAGAATACCAAAGTACACAGAAGTGTTAGTCTTTAAAAAACACTGTTTCAGAATGTGAAAATTCCTTTGCAGTTTTAATTCATATCAGTTCAATCAATTCAGTATATACAAATACAAATAGTTATACATTGTCTCCTTCCAGCCAAGTTCCCCATTACAGTATAACCTCTTGAAACCAAAACAAATACATGATATTAAGGTACTGTTAAGACTATGATGTGCAGTGATCCAAACTCAGCAAACAAAAAGCTAAGATGATGACAGCTTGGCCCTATTGCTCATCCTTTATGTTTTATAGCAAATACTTACTATAAACATCAAAATATAGAAGTAACCATCTTAAAAAAGCAACAAAGAGTCCTGTGGCACCTTAAAGACTAACAATAGTATTGAAGCATGAGCTTTCGTGAGCTAATACTCACTTTGTCGGATGCATGCCAGTATATGTCTGCGAAAGATCACAGAGAACCAAGCCATGGAGAACTGACTAGAGATCCCAGCTCTCAGAGAGAGAAACCATGTTTTAGGGCTAAATTATTTTGATCCTGACCAAGAATTTTGCAAAGAAAAAAGAGCAGAAATGATTAAAATATTACTAACTGAGCTCTGCGAAATAGTGGTTAATATTAACCAACTCTCAAACACTGTTAGAATACTTAGCCTAAAATTACTCTGTATACAGAAGAGGCCTGACAGCAGCCTTACCAATAGTACAACCACAATAGAGACACAGAAGGGGCAGAAACTCCTGTGAATGGTGGTGAATAGCTCTCTGTCCTTCTCTAGTGTCTAGATCAAACAGAATTTAATGTATCTGATCAGCCTTTGAGCTAACAAGTTAGGGTTTTTCAGCTGAGGCAGCAAAGGCTCAGATTTTAGATCTATACATCCAGTTTCAATCTCTCTGTCAATGCCCCATGTAGGGATGTCAAAGAACATCTCCAAAATAAAATTTAAAAAAATAATAAAAAATAGTTGTAGTGGACAGATAATGACTGGGAGCAACTCACCCATCAGCTAGCAAATAAAAAGTAAAGTTTGCCTAAATACGAAATGTTCTTGACCAGACGAACTAAGCCACCCCTTCAGGGCATATTGTGATTAACAATGACCAGGTGGAGAAGAGAGAAAAGTCTACTTATTGTTTTACTGAAATTCTGTGTTTGCATGAAATATTTACTTTCATAACTTTTACTGTTGAAGTAACATGTGTCAGAAATGAAAGACCCTGGAAACTGATCCCCATTTAAGATAAGGCCCCTTTATATTACCATTCAAAGTGTAAATTTATTTTATTTAAGGCTTATCTTCTTGCCAGAGTGAGGTAAAGGAATTTTAGTGTAAAGTACAGTGATGCCTCATGTGACTATCACTGCAGTAATTAAGGGTAATACAATAACGGTGATCATTTATAAAAGCAAGTTTTACCTGTATCTAAATCCTAAAGTAAAAAATGGTATATCTATCTAATCTCTTTGCATACAGGTTGTGTGACTAGAGCACCTGTGGTAAAGTTAACAGCTGATCTATGTGCATTGCTTGTTTGTAATCAATGATTCAAAAATCTCTTACACAAAACAGCATGAAAGTATATATTCCTAAACAGCGTATGACTCTGGGGAAAACAATTGCTTGCAGAAATCTTATTTTGCATTACTATCTGATCAAGTCTTATTAATATTTAATACATCTTTGAAACAACAAAAATTTAAGTCTATTGTCCCAATGCTGAGTAGGAATATTGTTAACAATTATTACATATGTGCTATATTTCCAAATAATAAATCCTAGTGAGAAAGAAACAGAATTGTTAAATTATTTCAGTATCTGATTGTCTGTGTTATTGCATGGCCAAACTGAAATTATCTGGGCAAATCTATGTGATATGAAGGGATGATATTCTTCATACCACCTCCAACCTTTAAAAATATCACCAAACTTTCCTGTTCTACTTTATGAATATTTATTATTTTAGCTTTGTTAATTAACTCATGCCCAGCTTGGTTCTAAATGGGAATTTGATAGTAGTCCTTGCTTATTTGAACAATTGTGTGCATATATGTGAGGGTAGAATTTGATCCTTAGTTAGAGTATATACTCAGATTAATCAGCATCAGGCCAAACTGCCATACCATGGTGAATATATGGCAAAATACAAAAATATGCCCATGCTATTTAACCTGGACTGAGAAAATTCTGACTCAGTTGATAAAGCTAAGCATTTAAGTAACATACATACACAGGGTTTTTAGAAACAAAGTGGGATCTTGGTGTTCTTATTTGCATGTCAAAATGTCCAAAGTTTTTTTTATTTATTTATTGTTTTTTATTGCTTTGTTTTTCCCCCCAACGCACCGTTATTCAGGTAACCTTAGAGTCCAAGTTCTGGGAAAATACTGAAAAGTTGACACATGCATATATGGATTTATACTGTACATGTATGTGTGTTTATTATTTAGCTCTCTTCTTCACAATGTGTATTGCATTGCAAATTGGGACACTGGACAGGGTGGGTCAGGGCTCTGAGAGGAAGGAATTTTCCCCTAATTCAGATTGGCAGTGACCTTGGAGCTGATTGCCTTCCTCTACAATGTGTGGGGGCGCAGGTCACTTGACAGGATTATCTGGGTATCTCTCATTTAATCATTTCCCTAATCGCAGGGACCTCAAGCACTGGTGCACCTTGGTCCCCTCCTATTCACTACCCCTGGTACATAATAATCTAATCTCCTGTGTCCCTCATTTACTTTGTCCTCAGTTCCATTGGGTTTGCATGCAGGTGCCTGATGGTGTCAATGGTTTGAAACATCCAAGAGATCAGAATAGATGACCTAGGCACAGAGTCGAAGGCCAAAAGGGACAGCATTTTTAAGAATATACATTGTATTTCTAAAAAATATTTCCAAAATCCTGAGGCATTTTATCCCGACAGACGAAGTCCCCAAGAACCTCTCTTTACCGTTTTTAAAAAGTTAATAGCTTCAAGTTACCTGATAATCAGCAGGTCCAGGAGTACAGAAAGCTCCCCTCTTAAAAACATATAGTGGTCGAGGAGCTGAAGATCCAAATGCTCCTTTCTTTGTACTTTCTAAGTAAGCTTTTTTAAAATTCTCTCTTTCAATACTATAGTTAAGAATATTATAGAAAGCTGGACCTGAAAAAGTCACAGTAGAGTTATGAGCCACCACCGTAGTTTTGATTTTTTTTATCATAGTCATTTAGAAATACATTACATTTAATATTCATTTAAAAATTGTTATGTTTTCATACTGTAATGAAATTGTCTCAACCAATGAAAGCACAGGGATGCCATATATTTACTGACCCATATCTGTGAAGTTATCTGCCAATTATACAAATGTATGGACTGTGTGGTCTGAGGGATTTTGATTTGCAAAATGACTAGTTATATTTCAGTAATATATACAGTAATCACTCTTAAAAGTTTTCGCATTTGGCCTTGGATAACTAAATAACTACCTCAGTACTAGTAGTGTTAGTTTAAGGTCCTGTTCGGCCACCCTTATACAGACTGAGTAGCATCTTACTCGGCAAGTAACCCACTGGCCATAACAGCAGTTACACAGGACAGACAGCACTGGTATTGAAGTATTGTTGATTTAGTGAAGAACGGGAGAGCAGTTTAATAAGTGGGACTACTCAAAGAAAAAGAGCCTAGTCAACAAGAGTAAGGGTGGCAGAACAGAACATGGGGTGAAACATCCCTGGGCAAAGGGCCTGGACAAGGTCTATATACTGCTTAAGTCCTCAAAATAGAACATTGCAAAAGGGTGAGTTTTACCTCAGTAAACACCTAGGGAATGTGGACGCATATAGGAATGTCATTAGATATTAGAAAACAAAAAAATATGTTTAGTGTCAGTTAAAGCTGCAGCAGAACGCACCCCATCCACCCAAAACCTTCAAAACATGGAAATAAGTTAAGGAGAATTACATTTCATCTTCATGCTGCCTCCAATGCTATTGATAATGCACTCTAAAGCTCCATTACACTTTCACTTCCATCTCCAATAGAGACCAAAATTAATATACATCACAATTTCATCAAATTTGCATTCAGTTTTGCAAAAAACATTTACAGTGACCTCATACACATATACAATTATATCAACAGACAGCACATCTGTCTGTCACACATTCGGCATAATAATCACTCACCTCCCAAAACACTCCACAGTGAGGGGGATGCAAGAGGGAGAGTATGGGAAGAGGAATCATATATCGGGCAAGTAATATATTGAATGAATGAATTGAATGAAAGATGTTCTGTCCATAATGGTGAATTTTAAGGTATTTTCTCTTTTTCTCTCTCACCTTTCTAAAATAAAATAGTCTAAAACCTATCTGGATGCACACAAAAGGATTCACCAAAGTGTTGGGGAAGAGGGCTGTAAACAAAAGAGAGACCCTAAAGCATCTGTCATCAGTAGATACCATCTGCTCTGAATATGGACTTTTTGATTCTCTAGTTCAAGCATTTCTTCTTCTAGGGCCTTGCAGAAAGTGAGGAGTGCATCACTGGGATAAATAGTTTTACCTGGCTATGTCCTTTCCAGTTAGGAAGTAAGGAACAAAAACCTCATTGGCAGTTGTTAAATTACTATATACTACATAATATTAGGCAGAATCACACTCTCCATGTTAAGATACAAGCAGAATACCCAACATGTACTCTGAAAAATGTACAGTCTACACTTTGCGCAGAAAATCCTTATCAAATAACAGCACAAATTTAAAAAAAGCACTCCCCACAAATGCAATTCAAATTCTGTTTATTTTAGCTAAGATTTCTATAAGACCAGTAAACCCAACAGGTGCAAATAATATTGTGTACATTTATCACTTTGAACAAATAGTATAAAATTACCTGGAAACACCACACTAAGAAAATCTTGAATGAAAGACTACGTTTCTTTCCCTTTGGGCTCCTTCCAGATTTCAGTATAAATAAGAGTGCTGTTTGATGTGTGTATTTTGCCCTAATGCCTACTGTATTTTAATAATACTTTTTAAGATTAATTGCTAACTTCCTAGAATATCAATCTGCCTAATATTGGGTCATGTAAACTGAATGCCAACAGTACTTGGATTAATTGCAAACCTGGTGTTCTTTCTAGCCTGGAGTCTTGAGTGAACCGAACTGTAGTTTGACCAAATGGGATCTTTTTCATTCCTGATGTTTTCTTCAAAGATTCAAGAGCTGAGCGTGGTTCATTATATGTACCAGGAGCTGGGGTGATTGATTTCACAGGTACAAATCTCTAGAGAATCATAGGAAAAAATATACCAATGACAACCTGCAGCACATTTAGAAACTATAGGGACAGAAAGTACTCACATCAGTATAGCAACATATAGGGTCTCATTTCTTTCTCAATGTAGTAAAGGTAATTTATATGTAGTAACTAATATCTTGAATCTATCTGGACATATAGGACCTGATTTTCAAAAACGAGAATAAGTGCAAATGTCACTTGTATGTTTACCAATATTCAGCTTCTGTGTACCCACAGCCACTTATACATATCTGATGGTTTGCAAAGATATGCACTCAGTCTTCACATGAACAAATGGTATAGGTCAGTGGTTCCCAAAGCGGGGTTCATGAACCCTTGGGGGAATCGCAAAATGTTACAGGGGGTTCTTGGGAAAAAATTCCATAATGGCAGACAGAGCTGTCTCTAGGGATCCCGGGCAGTGCAGGGCCAGCAGCCTGGAGCCCTAGAGATTTCCAAGAACTAAGCACATCAAAGCAAGCATACCTATCACAGTGAGATTTAAACTTCAAGACTCCCTAGACGAAATGGAAAGGAGGTGGATATTTTTGGCTGTTTTTAAAATTAAATAGGCAGCTAGTACTGTTTTTAAATTATTTTGATGAACAAGTTTAAGCTTTGTTGTAACATGTGTGTTTGCCTGGACTGCTCAAGACCTGAACGTTTGTGTAGGAGGAACTCTTTGAGTTGGCTTCTTAAATACCTTCATGCTGTTTCACATCTGAAACTCCTTGATGAAACATAGGAGCCTTGTCTTATAACAGGCTAACTCAGAGTGATACAAACTACAAAAGTGAGATCTTGGAAGAGTAGTGCCCTTTACATAATGTAATAAAAATACTGTAATGATCAATAAAATTAATGATCAATAATGTGTAATAAGCATGTCATAAAAATAAATTTTAATATTTCCGAGATCACTCAGGTAAAGGAGAAAATTCCTGGAAATTTTCAGTTTTAGGAGGGGGTTCATGAGACACGACATTTTAGTTAAAGGGGTTCACAGGTTGTTGAAGTTTGGGAATCACTGGTATAGGTCCAGATAATAATACATGCCCAACTTCAAAAATCAGACTCTTCATATACAACTTCTATTACCATTGTCTGTATAATACATACTTTTTATATACACACACATTCATATATGCACATATATACATACACACACACAGAGAGAAATATGACTGAACTTGTGTGTGTGTGTGTATAAAATAATTCAGATTCGTTAGCTATATATAATATATATAATTTGTTATATATATATGTATAATTTATATATGTAATTTGAATTAGTTCATACACACACGCAAGGATGGATGATAGACAGACAGATAGATACACAGACTAATTTAAATCACTTCATACACACATGCACATAAGTACAGCCATATTAGTAGTCAGTAAATACACAACACAAACAGAATGGGGAAGAAGAGGCCAAATTTCTGGGCAAATACACCATAGCAGTCTCATAATCCTATATGAGGAAATATTTACCATCCACAAAGAACATACAGTTCTCATCCAAAACACTTACAAATAGTAGACCATGGGGTGGTTAATGGATTTATCTTGGAGAGATACAATCAAATTTGAGGACTGAGCCAAGGAATTACCCCATTTTTCTCTACGCTCCCTCCCAAAAACACCAAGCAGCTAGTTGACAACTAACTTGAAATGAAAGTATGAAATAAACCTCAATATGTAGGAATATAAACATGCAGGGAGGAATTTTCAAAAGGGCCTAAGTGATTTAGAGCTTGTCCACATGACAAATTACTATGCTGCAAGTCAGGATGTGAATCTACAGCACACCAACTTGCCCTGAAGCAATGATCCGCGTGGACGCTGCTACAGTTCAGTGAAAAGCATGAAGTGCCCTTAGATGCACAAGTCCCACTGAAAGTCAGTGTGCTTCTACCTCACTTATGTGTTTTTGAAAATCCTAACCACAATTCTAACTACTGTAATTAAAATCATTACATAAGAGAAGGTTACTTACCCTGTGCAGTAATGGAGGTTCTTTGAGACATGTCCCTCTATGGGTGCTGCCCTGTAGGTGTGGTAGCACCTCCTTCACCTGGGATCAGAGATGTTCGGTAGCAGTGCCCATTGGGCTGCACATGCACTCCTCTCCATCTCACACCATGAGCCGTGTCTATATAGTATTGTGCAATCCAACTGCCTGCAGTTTCTTCTCTACCATAGAGTTTATCTTTAAATTCCAAAGCAAAGAGGAGGAGGGTGGGTAGTGGAGCACCCATAGGAACACACAGCTAGAAGATGTGCACTGGCTGAGTAATCTTTTTTTCTTCAAGCAGTGTCCCTATGGGTGCTCCACTATAGATAGCTCTAGAGCAGAGGTCTCCAAACTACAGCCCCAGGGCCGGATCCAGCCCGTGCCTTCGATTTGTCTGGCCCCCCAACCAACAGGGGAGAAGCGAGCAGGCAAAGGCTGTTCCGGCTGAGCAGACATGCTGAGCAGGGGTTGCCGGCAGCAGCTCGCATGTGGGAGCAGCTCAGCAGAGCTGTGTGGAGGGGTGAGTGCCCCCGGGAGACAGTGTCCTCCAGAAAGGAGAGCCAACTTAGGGGAGAGTTAGGGGAGAGTCACTGCTGCAGCTAAGCAGGCACGGACCTCTGCCTTAGAATAAAAATACAAGCAAGATGCTTAATTACATCTCCAATAAATGGAGTAAAGAAGATGGAAATAAAATTTTAAAATAATGTGAAATAATGTATTGACAAATATTTTGTGTGATTTCACAGTACCTGCATTGATTATACAGCTACTTTTATACCCAATTTAGAATGTAATGCAACACTGACACAGTAGAGTAGTGCTGATTTTTTATGGTTTGCATATATTTTTCATATATTTGCATATATTTTTTCCCCAGTTGCTTCGGCCCACGAAGCCCCTTCTAAAAACTAATATGGCCCTCATTTCATAAAGCTTAGAGACTCCTGCTCTTAGAGGAGTGCTCATAGATGGAAGGCCAGGACTTCAGAGTAAAATCTATAAAGGCTGATAAGACAGTGCATCCTTGTAGGGCATTGTGAGTAATTGCACAGTGTTGGCTAAAAAAAGGCTGTAAATGTCCAGGTGGCTACTTGGCAAAAGTTAGTAATTGGCACATTGCTCAGAAAAGCAATTGAGGTAGACAGTAAGCAAGTGGAATGTGTTCAAGTTCCAGGTGGGGGTCTGTTTCATCATTGGTAGCAAAGGCAGAAGAACTCCAAGATTTATATCTGGATATGATCTTTGATCTCTCTGTAATGGAGAGGAATAAATGTAGCAAATGTCTGAAAAATTTGGTTCTCTCCATATGAAAGGCTAATGCTCATCTGACATCCAATGCATGCAGCATGGTTTCATGTTGGTTGCCGTGTGGCTTTGGACGAAAGAAGGAAGGTGGATAGGTTGGTTTGGGTGAAAAGAGAATGGCATCTCGGGTAAGAATTTTGGATGTGGTCACAACATGATGTTGTCTTTGTGAAAGACTGTGTATGGAGGGTATGTCATGAGAGCACCTCTCTCTCCTACCTCTCAGGCAGATGTGATGGTGATGAGAAATGCTGTCTTCATGGATAAGTGGGTGTAGGAGCACATAGGCCCTCCAGTTAAAACCAGTGGGTGTAAGAGCACACTAGTTTCAACTGGAGGGCCCATGAGACAGTGTAGAACTATGTTGGTATCCCAAGGGGAAGTCACATTTGAAGGTAAAGGTTTTGACGGCCCATAAAGAATCTTTTTGTGATGGGTAGGTAAATATGGAATGACCTCCTATCTTGGGGTGGATTGCTTGTTCAATGTCAGGTAATCTAGAGACTGAAGAAGACAGAGATTGTCTTTGTGTCTGCTTCTGCTCCATGAGTGATTTGGGAAAGTTTGCCCTATATGCAGCCGCTGACTCCCAATAAGGCCAATGTGGAGGAACTGTCATATGGGGTTGCATCCATGGGGGTCCATACCAGGGACCTGGTTCAATTCTGGTCATTGGGTATCAGAGATGAGAGGATGGTTCTTTGTGTGTGTCTGCTCTTGATATGATGGAGGACTGCGTGCAGTGGAGTACTCCTCTCCTTCCTACTCTTCTTCCTCACTCAAGAATGGTGGTCCAGTCCTCAGTTTGGAAGTAGAGTGTGTTGTCTCTGGAGAGTAGGCATGAGGTGCAGGGAACTCACTGTGGAGAAGTGGCAACTCTGGCATCGGAGACTATCAGTCTCTGGGGTATCTGAATGCCTGTGGTACCAGCAGGAGCATCATCAACACCAGTAGTGGTTGAGGGAATAGCCAGTGACAGTGGCAGAGTGAATTCCATTGAGTGGCCATTGGCTGGTGTCAAGGGCTTATTTGGTGCTGAGAACTTGCTCAGTGTTGGACATTTAGTTGGTGCCAAAGCACTCAGGATTATTTTTGTTTGATGGTCAGTGCCAATTTTGAAAGTTTTACACTGTCTTTTGCAGTGCCATGAGACAGTATTTCTGCCCGTAGCCCTGCCCTTTTAGGGTCCTTGGACCTGTCTTTCACGCCAGTACCAGAGATGCCTGGACAGTCACAAGAGCCAAGTCTCACCCAAGGATGTTGAGGCTACGGACCTCGCCAGGGATGCTTTTTTCTGAGGTGGTTCCTTAGAGAGTGAGTTAGTGACCCATTTCTTTTCATCTCGGTGTAAAAGTGAGGGCTTTTTCTTGGTAGTGCATGGCGAGTGAGGGTTGACTGATGACTGTGCTGATGGTGAGCACTACATAGGAGAGATATCAGGGCCAAGGTCTGAGACTGGTCGCACAGAGCGCTCCATGAGTAGAAGTTTTAGCCTTAGTTCACAGTTCTTTCCGTACCAGGCTTTCAAGTTGAGGAATTGGGTACACTTCTGACAGACATGTCCCACACTGAGGCAGTATATGCACCATGAGTCACCATCGGTCATAGGGATGGCCTCATGGCAAAAGAGGCATCTCTTAAATCCAGAGGATCCAGGCATAACCTGAGAGGGAGAGTTTCCCAATCAGGAAGAGCTGAAGAGTCATAGTGAGGAAAGGGCAAAGGGTTTTTTGTTTGTTTGTTTTTTAGGGGGAAGAAAAGTTAAAGGAAACAGCTGGTATCTACAATTAACTACAATGGAAATACTACTATTACTAAAGATAGAGATGGTTGAAGGGCTCAGGATTCTGTCCCAGATCAAAGGCGGTTGAGAAGGAAGTGAAGATATTTGAACCACACAGCACTATATAGATGCCACTCATGGCACAAAAACCAGGGAGAAGCACACATGCGTCCCAACAGGCACGGCTATTGAAGATCTTCCACGCGGAGGAGGCACTACCACACCAACAGTGGAGTACCACAGGAACACTACTCGAAGAACAACTAATGTTCAACCGTGGGTTCCTAAAGTTAGGCCCCCAAATCCATATTTTGTCATCTAAATAAAAAATGACCTAATTTTCAGAGCATTTTTCACCATTGCAAACCACTGACTTATTCAAGAGCTAATTGTACTCAACCCCTCTGAAAATCAGGCAGTCTCTTTAGGTGCCTAAATATGGTTTGGCACCTAAATTTAGGCATCCAAGATGGCATATTTTGGTATAAGCCTGCCACTGAAAAATTATCCCTAAAATATGCAAAACATTAGAAATGTAACAGCAAATGTTTAACTGTCTTCAAAAAATAAACATGCAGAACTATACAAGGTTATTTTTATATGATTTTAATAAATGTACTTTCTAGTTCATATCTCTGATGGAACACAAAAAATGAAACACAGGAAAACTGAATAAAGTTATACCTACTTATAAAGATTCTGAAGACACACACCCCTTGAATCTTTGCTCTAATTTTGCCATGATTTCTAAGTAAGTTCTAGATGCATTTGCATAACTTTATATTTTACAGAGCACAATAAATATAGTAAACCCCATTCTTTGATGTATATGAATTTTCAGAAAAGGAAAAGACACTCTGATAGCCTCTGAATTAAAGTCACTCTAGCAGCCTTCCTAAGAGAACTTCCATGAAATCATTTAAACTAAATGGATGGAGAGTTTATTTAGATTCCTCTGTCTTTTGGGACACATGACAACATTTTTGGTGAGTAAAAAGAAAAATTAGATGCATGACATGCATGGAACAAACCAACTGTAGCTTGTGTAAGATGTAGTTTGAGGAAGGAAGTAAATACGAATGGAAGGAGAAAGGAAAACATGACCATACATTTACAAAATCATCAAAAGATACACTTTGAATTTGCAGACTATAACTCCATATCAAATTTTCACTCTTACAATTTATGAAAATAGAGTATCATAATTCATAGCTACCTCATTTATTCTCAGTACAGTGTAATAACATTTCTTTTCCTCAACAATTGACAGTTGGAGGGCTGGGAGATGGGTGGTAAAGTGTGATTTAAGAGTTAAGTTATTCAGTTATTCAGCAGAGGTCTTTTGCATACTATACATTTTGTATTAGCTCTAAGTTTTTCCTTACAATTTTAAGAGTCATAATCCAAAGATCTGAAATGTAGCAGATGATCACATAGTCATGAAATATAGCTCCTGATGTGCTAGTAGGTGTGAACTCTTAATTAGCAGTGGGATTATGGTTATATTCAATTACTCTCTATATATTTTTTATACATAGATTAAAGAGGCAGCTGTGAATGCAAGTATTATTATAACTCCATCAAGAGATACTGGTGATATCATAAAGTATGGAAACAAATATTACATAGTCTTTGTAATTGCTAGAACACTGAGATGGATCAGATCCTTGTTTCATAAATTGGCTGTTTGTTATTTTGTACTGCAGGTGGAGCTCATAGCCTGTGGCTGCCTTAGCATTTCTACTCCAAAAGGCCTTTTCCAGTTTTTAAGAACTTTATCAAAGTTCCATTTCTGGTACTGAAAATGTCCAGGTTTAATTTCCGCTCAAAATAAAATATTGTGGAAAGTCTAAGCAAGAACTCTTTATATATCTTAGAGAATATTTACCATTATAAAAAAGAAAAAAGCTGTAACTATTTTTAACATCTCAGAAGAAAGGGATAGAAACTTCAGATTTGGCACAGATATGTCAAATTGTACATGTACCTTTCAATAGTTCCATGAAAACACATGTGGATTTGGCAGTTAGAAGAAATTTTAAAAAAATACACTTTGTACATGTGCACTGATTTTACATAGCCAAAAGAAATTTTCATTCACTACCTCCCAGCATTATACTGTATTCACATAGGACAAACCTGATTAACGGGTGTAATTTGAAAGGTATTTACTGTCTGGGAAAGTGCAGATGGAGCCTCATCCATATTTTATTTGGTAATGTGTACAAAATAAAGTGGGTTCATGTATGCTTGTTTTTATTTTTTTATATATATATGCATACATTATATACTCATACACATCCTTAAATATATACGCATATCTATCTCATACCATATATATGAATACTCACACACACACAATTCTACATCTCTTTCTATACACATGCGCACATACATCAAAATACAACACACAGAAAGCAAAAATCATTTACTAATCATGGCTTACAGTATAAGTATAATCTCTTGTGAATTATGCAGCTAATTACTTTTTCAGGCAACTTTAACGAAGAAAGTACAGAAGAAAGAAAAATATGTGACTGCCACTTACTTTGGACTGTGAAAGAAAAGGAGCACGTGGAACTTCATTTCCATTCTGTGTTATATTCTCCACCTTCTGAAACTGACTTTTGATTTCATATTGTCCAGGTCCTGGAACACCCTGAAGAACATAAAAAGAGAAACACTTAACATCCATTAGAGAAATGTCTATAAGTATACTTAATGCTAGGAGCCAACTAGTTAAATATTTAAACCAAACTCACCTGGGTTAGAAGTGAACACTCTCTTTGAAATCATGAACACTTAATTAAAAGACAAACCTAAAGCAACTGTTAAACAGCTAATAAAGAAAACAAGCAAAAATCTTGTGACAGTTTCCAAGATCTCGATAAAGATCCCCTTCAACTTTGCTGCCCTCAACTGACAGAGCTCAGTACTTCAGCCACAGGTAGTACACAGCATATTTAAATAATTTAGAAAATGTAAAATATTTAGTATTTTGTGATTTTATTCTTTTTCCATGTAGAGGAATTTTTCTGGCATATTTATGAATCAAGGTTTTCTTTGTAAAGTTTTTTTTTCTATTTCATTGTTTAACTTAACTACTTGACTATTAATATAATCTGTTTAATAAAACAAAATATTACTCTCTTTGCACAAGGCTGTATGTACTTAACGAGTAAAGGCTAGATGTAGGTAGCCCTTTTAGTGACCAATTACTCATGATTCATTGGCTAGCTCTATGCATGTTTTCCATTTTACAACATAGAAAAGATTTTACATCTGCAGTACTCATTTACATAATTACAACATAAATTTTAGTTAACTCAAGAGCAACAATAAATTCTGAATTTCTAATAAAAGGAAGCAGGCTCACTCTATAGGGACAAACAAGAACTAATTAAATGCAAGAAGCTTTAAATCAACTCAACATGGTACAAAAATATTACATGGCTAAAGAAGATAGAAAAATAACTCTGAAATTGATCAATTACAGTAATGAAAGGGACATTGTGCTTCATAGTCTATATTTGGATTATAAATGATTCAAAGCAAAAAATTAAATAGTGACAATAAACACTTTATTAGAAAAATGTGCACCAGCTGCCATAGCATATGTTAGTGAACCAGATGCTGGGAGAAAGAGCATTGCTTTTAATGTAAACGTATAAGGTTCAGAAAGAATGAAAAGTAACCACACGCTTACTTGCACGCACGCACACTCAGCATGCCTTTCCTTTTTCCTTAACTAGGTTTCATCCTAAATAAATCTCCGAAGTTGAGTAATCATAAAGAAAAATTATTAGATTTCTTCACTCTTCCCAGCTAATCTATCCTAGATTTTTACATTTTACCTACATTAGAGAGACTGTAGTTTACAACTGTGAATTAATGGTGAATTGTAACATGCACTTTTCCCATGTATTTCATTTCTTCTAGTTCATAGCAAAATAGCTCCATAAAATGGAAGCCACACAACAGTAAGGACTAACTATTTTTTAACAACTGTTTCCTCCTACCTTGTGAAAGTGTTATTTGAAAGTAAAAATAGTTTTAAAAAAATATGACAGGCCTGCCTTGAAAGCAGTTTCTGAAAGAAAAACAAAGGACCTGATTTTCCAAAAATGAGACCTGTCTCTACTTTTGTGCATGCATGTTTACTGTATGTGCAAGCACATATCAGTGACTTTCAACCAAAACATCATGGGAAGTGTACATACAAGTGAACCTGTACTTTTTAAATAAGACGAGGAAGACTTTGTAGCACCTTAGAGTCTAACCAGTTTATTTCAGCATAAGCTTTTGTGGGCTATAGCCCACTTCATTGGATGCACAGAATGGATCAGAGGTGGATCATGCATAGAATGATCAGAATGGATCACCATGAGAGGCTCCTTCACCTGCACATCGACCAATGTGATATATGCCTTCATATGCCAGCAATGCCCCTCTGCTATGTACATTGGCCAGACCAGACAGTCTCTACACAAAAGAATAAATCGACACAAATCTGACATCAGGAATCATAAAATCAGTAGGAGAACACTTCAGCCTTCCTGGCCATTCCATTAAAGACTTGATAGTGTCAATTTTAAAACAGAAAAACTTCCAAAACAGACTCCAACAAGAAACTTCCAAAAAACAGACTCCAACAAGAAACAATTTTCAAATTGGACACAATAAACCAAGGGCTAAATAAAACTTGTGAACGGTTCTCTCATGACACTAATTGATTGCATTTCCCTAGTTAATTTACCTTTAATTGTTATCTCCTGTCAGACACAGAGATCCATTTCAAAAGGTATTTTTTTCTTCTGCTGATATTAGCCCATCCAAATTAAACAGCCTCTTAGAATTGGTATGCTAATGTACAACCTGTTTTTTTTGTTTTTTGCTTTCTGTGTATATAAATACATCTTACTTCTGTTCCATTCTGTGCATACAACGAAGTGGGCTATAGCCCATGAAAGCTTATGCTGAAATAAACTGGTTAGTCTCTAAGGTGCTACAAAGTCTTCCTCGTCTTATTTACAGATACAGACTAACACAGCTGCTAATCTTAAACCTCTACTTTTTAAAACTCAAAATATTGGCAAGGAATGCCAACTAACATTTACTACCCACTGTCACATGAGATAATCCATGGAACTAGTATGCACTACATACTGGAACTCTCATAAGAAATATGCTCCCATGAAAGTGCAAAACATATTCCTTCCATTCACTTAAGCTTCGTGGTTTTGAAAATGGGCAGTCTAGTTAAAGGCAAATCCCAAGACTCGGTTGGCCACAAAGTCAGGATGTACAAACAACTCTACCATTTGTGCATTTATTGGACAGACTTGAGTTGTGCAACAAGGGCTATTCATGGAAGTTTGGCTAATGTCCTCACAGTTCTAAGAATAAAAATTGGTGGTTCTAAAACACAGAAATATCTCTCATCAACAGCAAAAAGCTGACTGTAGAACAATAGACTAAGAAGCTGACAAAAAATGGTGCAGGTCAACACCTACCTCATACGGGTAGGTCTTCATACAGTAATCTCTGGAGGGTCTGGAGTTCGAACTTAAGTAACTGCATTATGCACACTAACGTGTTTCTGCATTCTCTCAAAAAGGAGGCTTAGAATACCACCTTGACCACAAGCTTTCTAAAGACCATGATAAAGAAAACTAGAATCTTACTTAAGATGACAACACATAATTACAGGAGTAAGATGACTAAGCCTTCCCCTGAAGAAAAAAGCAATTTATCATCTAGTCCACAACTGCAGGAGAGTTAAAATTACAACTTCTAGTTAAATCCAGTTCTAATGTGTCCAGGCCTCCACACAGACATTTATATGACACAGAAACACGTCAAATGCTTCAGAAGCTGCTGTAATCAAAGATGGGATAGGAACCCAGCTTCTGGTACTGGATTCAGAGCCATTTGCAGCAGATTAAAAAGGAAATATGCTCTGAAGTTAGCTGGATAAGATCTCTCAGGCTGAGGCCTTCATCAGCCCTCATCCTGATCCCTTTTCTTAAAATGATCAGTAAAGGTAATGGAAGAAATGTCATAACCCTTGTAAATTTGTACAGGCTCAGGATGAGTGCTGCAAATGCAATTTTTCCTACAGCATCTAAAAATGTTAAGATTTATTTTGCCCCCAAAGCATAGGGTAAATTAAATAAAATAAATTGAGTTTTATAAGAAACCGCTATAGAAATGGAAATAATCATTGTATGGTTATTTTTGCTCTATTTATCTTCTTTTTAAAAAAAATCAGAAAAATTTACTGCATTTACAGAGAATATTCCCAAGCAGCAGCAGCAATACTACTACAGAGGAAATGGCCAGCACATCATGCTGATTCTTGTGTTACTGTTTGCAAAAAGGAAAAGGCAGCACTCCTCTCCCCAGTAGAAGCTAGCCCTCTATGGGACATAAGCACAAATATGCAGCCAATTCCTGTAATGAGAAAAGTATCTTATGCAATTATAGTAGCACCACAGATTTATTACTTATTTTTTCTAATTTCAGAGCTGTTGTTTGATGGAGGGTAAATTGGACAATGAGCCCACAAACTATGCAATTGTATCCAATACTTAGATGTGATTCAAACTTACTCAGGAAAGCATCAATTTACATCAGGATATTTTGCCTAAGTGGCATAGGATCAGGTAGAAAGAGAACTTTCAGCAGCTAATAAGAAATCTCATTACCAGATACTAATGTGAAGTTCTATAAATGGATAAAGTGATATATTATGATGAATGAATCATTTTTCTATATTTTAAAAAACAATGATATATTTCTATATTATGAATGTTCCCTAACATCTGGATAGCAAAATTTGTTTGAACTACTAAATGAATTTAAGTTTATTCTATATATTTGTAAAATTTTAAAAAATCTGCAGTAAGTACAACATTCATTGCAGCAGGCAGGAATTAATTTTGTTCTGAGAAATTTTCTTTAAAAAAAGTTTCTGTTATTTAAAAAAAGCTTGACAGATTTTAGTTTTTTAGTTGCCATTATCTTACTTTTACCCAGCCACTGAAGAGATATTATTAGGGTGGAATCATTTGTTTTGAAATGGAGTATTTAATATTTTATACAGTTTTCATCAAATATTCTCTATTTCTGGGATAATGTGTAAGGCACATATACATAGGTTTAGCAAGACAGGACACTTTTAAAACAAAAACTCAAGTATATTTAAATATTCAATTACGTTTCTTGTAGCTTGTGTCAGTTAAATTCTCTACCTCAGTTCTATTCTGTAAGAGAAGCAAAATATTAAAGAAACACTGAAAATATTACTTATAACATTTTTAAACATTCACAAAAATATATAAATGGAATTGTAACAGTGTATTTATTTTAAATGAAATCTTAATAATAGTTTGCACATCTATAGCACCTTCCACCTGAGAATTTCTAAAAGTCTCACAATAATCTCATTTATATAATAATAAAGCAGCAGCATTCCCATTTTACAGATAATGAAACAATAAACCTGTGGCAGAGCTAGGAATAAAATGCATATCTCTAGTCTCCTACTTCTTTGCATTAGCCACAAGAACATCCATCCTTTCCAGTAGACCTATATACACTTGCTTAACATTATCTATTGTAAGGAGTATCAGTGAGGCATATACACTGAAGTTAATAAGTCTGGCCAGTTTCAGTGAAGTGCATAACTGAAACTTGCTAGAGTTATGGCAGTTTCACTATGCAGATGGCAAGACTTCCAGGTCCTCAGCTAAGATTCCTGTAAAATGCACGGACGTGCAGCAGCCTATTTAGTACCACAGATGTGCTCAGGGAACCCGCCTGGGGACCTGCCGCAGCCAGGGTAGGGGCGCCTCTTCCCCAGCCCAAACTCCAACTTGCCAAGCCAGGAAGGCCTCTGGCCCCAACTGTGCTGTGGGCAGGGTACCCCTACCCACGTCCAAACCCAGCCAAGGCCATCCAGCCTGAACCTGGGCAGCCCAGACCTGTTGTGGCTGCGCGCCCCTTCCCACGTCCAGCCCCGGCCCCGGAAGGGGCACCTATCCTGCAGCCCTAGCCCCAGAGCTGCTGTGGTGGAGAGAGGCAACTCTCCCCCCAGCCCAGATGCTGCTGTGGGGAGTCCTCTCTCCTCATCATAGTCCCAGAGAACCCTCTTGCTCCCCAAGCCCCTCATTCCTGGCCCCATCCCAGAGCCCACACTCCCAGCCAGAGCCCTTCCCTCCATGCCAACCCTTCTCCCCAGCCCTAAGTCCCTCACCCATGGTCCCATCTCAGAGCCCACACCCCCTGC
This sequence comes from Dermatemys mawii, assembly GCA_007922305.1. Classification (NCBI taxonomy): domain Eukaryota; kingdom Metazoa; phylum Chordata; order Testudines; family Dermatemydidae; genus Dermatemys; species Dermatemys mawii. Next base: position 4,559,775 of record ML677328.1, on the reverse strand, counting down.
ACCCCAATTCTCTATCCCAACCCTCTACCCCAGCCCTGAGCCCCCTCCTACCCTCCGAACCCCTCAGCCCCACCCCTCACCACATGAATTTTGTTGTATGCACTGATATGAAGGTGATGTGTCACACATCTCCGTCATATTGGTGTGCACAACAAAAGTCGTTCCGCACATGGGTAGAAGGAATTAGAGGGAACACTGCTCCTCGGGGTCATGGCAGAATTGCAGCATGTAATTATCTGGGTTGGAAGAGACATCTAGTATGCCCTGTAGTTCATCATGTTATCAATAATAACTTTGATTATACTGACTTACATATATATATCTTCTTTTCTACAGCTGCAACCAACACAAGATGTCACAGTGTCTTAATTCTGCATTTATCTCCTAGCTAAAGGACAACTGGCTTAAACTCAACCTGGGCAAATTGAAATTATGCTGGTCAGGACAGTCTTTGAGAAATAGCTGAGACAACATTCTCTCAATCCACTGTACACCCATTGCTCATCAATGTGGTGTGAAGCCTTCAGGTCCTGAGTTTAAATGATTAGGTCAGTAACAAAATGCCTTCTTCCACCTTTCACTTCTGAAGAAGCTCTAAACCTTCTAGTGGTTAAGACAGATGCGAAAGTTTATGGTCCTGACTGATATATGTTGCCATTAGTGTTGAGATCATATGGGCAAGTGACATAGCACATTGTGTGATGGGACATGGAAGAGAATGAAGGCAAAGGAATAAATGTATCAAAGGAATCCACACCATCAGATGTGTCCAAAACCAACCACACAAGAGTATTCTGAATTCATACATAACTAGTCCTTAAAGTCAGAGAGTCAACTCCAATGTAAATAATATTTGGATAGTACAGGTCAATAGATACCCTAACCTTTAGGCAAGGTGATGAATAAACTTTTTTTCCAGAAGAAGTGTCTAGACTCTTTGGTTCTTTTTCTTTGGGAGTTGACTTTCCCAACTTTTTGACTTTCCATTTGTAGCAGTAACAACACATGAAGTCAGAGGATGAGTATAAAAATACTCATAACCTTTGGACAGTACTTGATATCTCTGAGCACATTCTGAGGCAGAGGTAGCCCAACGATTTTTTGCCTGTTCTAATATTCTAATATTCCTTCATTTATAGGAAGGGAAATTATATTTTGAGATGCTGGTTGTAAAATACCAAATAATTTGTATGACTTTTCTTATATGATTTCTAGTGGGACTTCCAATGTCTCTGCTACATGCCTCAATAATACTGCAAAGGTTTGTAAATAATCAGTTGGTGCCGGCACTGTGTACGAGATAGCTTGTCACATGAAGAAGAATGTGGAGGACCAGATGAATCTTCTTGGTGGATGAGCACCTCCTCATCACTATAATTCTGTTGTTCTCCTGATGCCTTCATTTGAGTAGGAGAACGATGTAACACTTGAGAACTTGAAGTAAGTCACTTACATGTTGTCACAGATCCAAGCGAGCACCTCTTCCTGGCCACCCATCTAAGTGGGGAATCTAAGACTTTGTGCTCTGGATCCTCAAGGTGTTTCAAGCCCTGGAGCCTTAATAGAGTTTAACCACTGTTCCAAGCTCAGGGGCTGTAAGCACATTCTCCAGACACAGATCTGCCATCTAGCACCCTCTTCCAAGCATTTGGAATCCACTGTCTAGCTGCCTGGCCCCTCTGCACAGCCTTGACCCTTTAGACTCACCAGTACTTGAACACAGCCCTTTCCCAGAACTCCACCTAAAGGTGTGAAGCTTCCTGCTTACAGTTTAACTCTCACAGGGGCATGCACTGGTTTTGAAGAAGACACTTTGCCCAATCTTTATGCCCTTTTATATGTATTCATCTTCAGCACAGATGAGTACAGATCACACAAAACAAACACTAACCACATGTCCCTGCCTCAGTTTTCTCACCACTCCAAGAATTTTTTTAATCTGGGGTCTGAGTCCCTGGGACCATCTGAGTACAGGAAAGCACTGTATGCTGGGTGACCTCTCCCTCCTGGACTGGAGAAAATGGCTGCCCAACAGACCAGACTCTGCCCTTTAAAACCTTCAGTGTGCTACGTCAGGTAACACCCTTGCCAGTTTCCCCACATCAGCACCCACCAGGTGACTTTGTTGACATGGTGACTTCCTCCCATTAATCCAGTTCTTGTGGGGAGGGACCAGGCTTTTACCTAGAGTAAAGAAATTTCCAGTGACTGGGTAGTTACGAATCAACTATCTACTATTCCAGATGATTGGAAAAGGACACATATAGTACCCACCTATAAAAGGGAAATAAGGACAACCCAGGGAATTACAGACCAGTCAGCTTAACTTCAGCACCCAGAAAGATAATGGAACAAATTATTAAGCAATCAATTTGCCAACACGTAGAAGATAGTAAGATGATAAGTAATAGTCAGCATGAATTTGTCAAGAACAAACTGTGCCAAACCAACTTAATAGTTTTTTTTGACAAGGTAACAAGACGTGCAAATGGGAGGGAAGCAGTGCATGAAGTATATCTTGACTTTAGTAAGGCTTTTGATACGGTCTCACATGACCTTCTCATAAACAAACTAGAGAAAAACAATCTAGATGGAGCTACTATACGGTGGGCTGCATAACTGATTGGAAAACCATTCCCAGAGAGTAGTGGTTCACAGTCAAGCTTGAGGGGCATATCAAGTGGGTTCCCACAGAGATCGGTTCTGGGTCCAGTTCTGTTCAATATTTTCATCAATTATTTAAACAATGTATAGCAAAGCATCGGTGAATGGTGAAGGAACAGGCCATTGTCTTATGTTAATTTGTGTAGCTAAGTACCAGTGAGAGACTGTTTAATGGATACATTGCCTTATGTGAATCCGTGTGAATAATTAACAAACATGCCTAGGAAATAAGTGCCTATTGTTTCCTGAGGGACTCCTATTTGTCTACTTCTACTACTACTTGTCCACTACCACTACTTGTCTATTACTATATAATAGATCCTTGGGACCTGATCCTTTTTTATCTCAGATCTGCTTGAGGTTTCATGAAGGAGAAACCTAAGCTACAAGGACAGAGATCTCAGTTCTGACTGGACCACCCTGAAATGTAAACATTGGACTATAACCTATGGACTATTTCAGAAAGAACTCTTTGCAGCTATAAAGCTCACCATTTCTGCTATGAATCTGAACCACAAGAATTGAACTCTTGTCTGTATGTATACTGATCTTTCAACCATACTCTCTCTCTCTCGTTTTTTTAATTAATTTTAGTTTAGTTAATAAGAAATGGCTGTATGCATGTATTTCAGTAACATCTGAAATATTCAATAAACTGGGAGGTAATGTGTCTGATCCTTTTGGATTGGTAGAACCTCTTCTTTTATATAATGAAATAAGATTTTCAGGTATCTTCATCATATTTGACTTGGGTACTTGAATGGAGGCCTGAGGCTGGGTTACTTCAAGGGAACTGTGTTGTCTGGACTTCTGAATAACCAGTAAAGTATAACAGAAACTGTTCAGTGCTGGCTTGGTAAATCTAAGTATAGAACTATCCACCAGCTTTGGGATTTGTCTGCCCCCATTCTTTGCAGATCACCCTAATTGAGTGACCTCAACTGGCTCCCCACGGGGACCCCAGTCACCGTGTTATAGTCATGCTAGGATACATATTACCACAAGTTAATTGGGTTTTTGTATCAGAACCACATGCTTGTCAAGAATTAATTTCTATATTGGCGAATTTAAGGGTTAAAATCAGTCACAGTGAGTGACCCAATGATCGCATAATGATCTTGACAGAAAAAGCCTTGTACAATTGTGCTCACAGAGAGGGTTGTCTTTTAAGAAAAAGCCCCAGAGCAGGAACTGAAAAATCTGTTAATTGCCAATGATAAGGAAGCAGACAGAGCGAAAATGCTTGCAGTGAGAAACCAGCCGCAATTTGAACAAAAGCAAAAAATAGCTGATATTGAAAGATAAGCTGCTGAAAGAGAATGCCTGCATTTTGAACATTAACAAAGAATGGTATATATTCATTTGCAGGAACTAGAAGCTAAGGCAAAAGTGGAAAAACTTAAGCTCCAACTAAAGAGAATAGAGGAACAATAGGAACTGTATCATCATGAAAAGTCAGCTCCTGTCAATAACAAAGCTGTGGATAGAATCTATACAGTTTGTAACAATGTTGATTGGTATGTTGATTGACTTTAAGCAGCTGTGTGTGTCTAACCAAATATACCCCAATACTGCTACCTTTCATGTAAATGCTTTTACTGTGAGCTCAGGTAAAGGTAACCCCAAAACTTGTTCTGAGAATATAAAAATCAACGGTAAAAGCGGCTTAGGGCAAATTATAGCTTCTAACATCACTCTTGTTAAAGCAGATCTTTTCAAAGAGGAAGATTACTTACCAGATAAGAGTGTGAATACTGTAATCCTCTATGAGTTTACTGTAAATGCACCGTTAGCCAAAATCCACTTTGAGTGGAATGATGTTAAATATGAAGCTACAGCCGGTGAAATTAAGTTACTGCCTACAGATCTTTTGATTGGGAAAGATATTAAAGTTTTGTTCACTCAGGTTGACATAAATCAATCACAGCAAGAACTAAACCTGAATCTCTGTCTATTAGGGGCAAATGCGTGCCTATGGAGCATTTCTCTGAATGTCTGTCTGAGGAAAATAGCTGTTTGTCTGTGCAAAAAAACAGTTTATGTGTGAATGAAATTTCTGAGTGTCTGTCTAATATCTCAGAAGTAAATCTGCCATTAGATAAGGATTTAGGAAAATGTTTCTCTAGAGCAGATCAAAGCTGATGGTCAGGTTAAAGCCTTAACTAAGAAAGAAAAGGGTACATTCTTCGTGAGTCAAGTTTGTAAAAGTGACTTGCTTAAAGTAACTCAGTACAGTATAATGTGGAGAATAGCGGTTCATCTGTTTGGAGTGACACCTCGCCCATTGAAGAAGATGCCACACTTTCCAGGTATGTGTCTGAAATCAGCCATGGGTGCTGGGACAAAAGAAAATATCTCCAATTGTTTGTCTGTTTTGAATAGCAGCATGCCTGCTGAAAAACGGTGTATCTCTAGTTCTCTGTCTGTAAAGCAGACAGAAGAAGCTTGTCAGCCTATGAGGAAAATTTATCAGTTTCCTCAGGGCTGATACTGGATACAACTAAAGCCCAAGAAGGAAGTGGTCCTAAATTTGTGTCTGCTAGGGATGGCAACATTCTAATTAGGTTGCATCCAGTTAATGTTATACATACCTCCCAGAGACCAAGCGATTCTGGTGCTTCTATTTTGCCTGTCACTAGTGTGTTGCTGGGTAAAGATATGACAACCTTGTCATAGCAAGGGCACAAGGAAAAGCATGAAAATGATTTGACTATGTTACCCACTGACAGAGTGGAAACTTTTAACAAGGAAGAGAATGTTTCTAATCTTTGACTATGAAGTCTAGCAGCTTACCTGAAAGGAAACTGTGTAAAAATCCTCCTGATGGGCCACAAGTGATTCTGGGTGTAAGTAAAACTCAGAAGGAGTTTGGTAATTTGTCTATTGTACCAAAGTCGATTCTGAACTTAACTAAAACTCAAAAAGAACCTGTTTCAGTTTATGATAGTGCAAGAGGAAAAAGGAAATTTCTTAGTGAAATCCATGAAAAGAAATTTTTCCCATTGACTATTAATGGGCCATAGACTATCGGCGACTGGCAAGAAGCGCTTTGGAATATGCTTACTTGGAAACTAATCCCAATAAACATCGAATTATCTATGCTTCAAATTTCTGGTCTTTTGCTACTTGCCTTGTCTGCATGACAAGAACCAGGGAAGTGGGCGGGTGAAGGGAAAGCCCTCTGTCTATGCTGTATTCTGATAATTCAAATATCAAAAGAATATCCTAGCATATAAATGAAGTGTTAACATGGGATATCTCTGTATTCATCTCTTTGAAATATATATCAAGTCATCAGTGAATGGTGAAGGAATAGGAGATTGTCTCATGTTAATTCATACAGCTAAGTACTGGTGATAGACTACCTGATGGATAAATTACCTTACGTAAATCTGTGTGAATAATTAACAATGATGCTTCGAAAATAAGAGCCTATTGTTCCCTGAGAGACTCCTACTTGTCAAAGGCGGCCTGAAATTATATAAAAGATCCTTGGGACCTGATCCTTTTTTATCTCAGATCTGCTTGAGGTTTCATGAAGGAGAAACCTAAGCTACAAGGACAGAAATCCCAGTTCTGACTGGACCACCCTAAAATGTAAGCATTGGATTATAACCTATGGACTATTTTGGACAGAACTCTTTGCAGCTACAGAGTTCACCATCTCTGCTACAAATCTGAACTGCAAGAATTGAACTCTTGTTTGTATGTATACTGATCTTTTAACCATACTCTCTCTCTCTTTTATCTTAATACATTTGATTTTAGTTAATAAGAACTGACTGCATGTATGTACTTGGGTAAGATCTGGGATATTCAATAACTTGGGAGGTAATGTGTCCGATCTTTCGGGATTGGTAGAACCTTTTCTTTTATATGATGAAATAGGATTTTCAAAAATTTTCATAAAATTTGACTTGGGTACATATATGGAGGCCTGAGGCTGGGTTACTTCAAGGGAACTGTATTGTTTGGACTTTTGAATAATCAGTAAGAAATAACAGAAGCTGTTTAGTGCCGGCTTGGTAAACCTAAGTATAGAACTATCCACCAGCTTTGGGATTTATCTGGCCCACTCTTTGCAGATCACCCTAATTGAGTGACCTCAGCTGGCTCCCCACTGGGACCCCGGTCACAGTGGCATAGTCATGCTAGGATACACATTACCATAAGTTAATAAGGGCCAATTTGATGGCAAAAAAAAAATAAATTTAAAATCTAACAGTAAACCAAGAAATCCCATGTGTTGCTTGGCTTTCAGAATGGCAGATACTATCTTTCTCTCACAAATAATTCTCAGTTTTGTTTCTGTATAGTTTAGGGTAGAATTTGGACATCTCAAAGATAACGCTAATGGCTCAGATATCTCCTCAGTCAGCTCCTTGAGTATTCTAGGGTGCATTTTATCAGGTCCTGGTGACCTGAAGACATCTAATTTGTCCAAGTAAGTTTTAACTTGTTCTTTCACTATTTTCACCTCTTCTGATTCTACTTCATTTTCACTGGCATTCACTATGTTAGACATCCAATCACCACCAATCTTCTCAGTGAAAACTGAAACAAAAGAAATCATTAAGCATCTCTGCTATTTCCACATTTTCTCTTTTTGTCTCCCCACCTCCTCCATTGAGTAACAGGCCTACCCTGTCTTTGGTCGTCTTCTTGCTTCTAATGTATTTGTAGAATGTTTCCTTGTTACTCTTTATGTCCCTGACTAGTATGATCTCATTTTGTGTCTTGGCCTTTCTAATTTGTCCCTACTTACTTGTGTTATTCATTTATATCCTTTGTAATTTGACCTAGTTTCCACTTTCCTTGTAGAACTCTTTTATTTTTAGATCATTGAAGATCTCTTGGTTAAGCCAGGATGGTCTCTTGCCATACTTCCTATCTTTCCTACATAGTGGGATACTTTTCCTCTTGTGCCCTTAATAATGTCTCTTTGAAAAACTGCCAATTGTCTTCTATTGTTTTTCCCCTTAGACTTGCTTTTCATGGGATCTTACCTATCAACTCTGTGAGTTTGTTAAAGTCTGCCTTCTTGAAATCCATTTTCCTTATTTTGCTGTTCTCCCTCCTGCCATTCTTTACAATCATAAACTCTATCACTTCCACCTAAGCTGCCTTCCACTTTCAAATTCTCAATCAGTTCCTCCCAATTTGTCAAAATCAAATCTAGAACAGCCTCTCCCCTGATAGCTCCAGCGTCTGAAATAAAACAATTGATATGAAGATTCAGAAGTGTCCCAGTTATAGAATTAATTACAATAATGATGGCAAAGATAAGTCAAAACTAGTCAAGAAGAGAAGTTTGAAGCTCAGAGATAAATAGTGGGTCAGATGCTCACCAGTGTTCTGTCTCACTACCAGGCAATAAAAGGGAACTGAGGGAGGATTGCAGCTGCTCCACCCTTTATGCCTTAGCACAGGACCACAAAGAGGCTCAGAGAACATATGCAGACCTGGACATTGCTATTAAAAAAAAATGACAACAATTATTTCACAGTAATGGGACGTAGGTGTAACTATCGTTGGAGCCACACTGACACTGAAAGAACTTACATTTTTTAGAGAGAAAACAATGAAGGTTTAAAACTCTGGAGATGACTGGCAAACAAGTCTCTCAGAAGAAAAAGCTTAAAGAAGAAGAAAAAAAAAAGACCAAGAGGCAACAAAGGAGAGAAGCTGTATCAGCCACTGCTACCTCACAGGCACCAAACACACACACACACACAGGTTAAAGCAGAACTGGAAAAAACAGAAATTATTATTCTGTTAGTTGGGTGTGCTAACATTACTTCCTCTGTTTCATTCAGATCAATATTGGAAAATTATTGTCTTGATAAAAACTTTAAAATTTCACCCTAAAATGCTACCTCATTGAAGATCAACCTATCCTAAAATGAATATAAATGTAAAGTAGCAGGAATTATTAAAAGAAAGAACATGGTTGGAATTTAGCTAAGCAAGGCTTCAGAAGCAGATACTGAGAGAAATCCAGATTGATCATGTGTGCTTTTGACATTATAGTCAGTTAAGAGTATTTCATAGTTTATATGTTTTCTCCTATAGTGCCATTTCAAACTATTCAATCCTCATGTTCTCAGCTGACAGAATAACATTGGACGACATTTGGTTTAAAGTTGCAAATGCCAGCAACAGCACTAAATGTCACTATAGCTTTAACAGGTACATTTAGAAAAACTATTGTTACATTCAACTACATAACTTTATTGAGTACTGAAATAAATTCTTCTTTGGGTATTTTATATTCTTTAAAAACATTAATATTAAAAATAACTGCATTTATATTAAACAAACTTCATTCTCTTATACAACACTGCTTAGCAACCCAAGAAACCCCATAAGATAGAACACTCAGATAGTGGCAAATATTTCTCTCTTATTTTACTTTAATACACTCAAGGGTTTCCACTGGCATGGCCACTGCTGTAGACAAGAAAAGCGGGATGTCATTCTGGAGCTCATTAACACCTTAAATTGGGAAAGAGGCTCGGTTCAGTGACACAAGGTACTCCTCTCCTTGCTTTGAGGAGCAAGGGAAAAAAACTTGAGTTTCATAATCAAGCCTTCCAACTGGTGTCTCGTTCACCCATTGTGTAACTGCTGGGTCTACCATAAGATGTGTCTAACTTTTAAGGGGGCACTATATTAAACTCCTTGCTACTGGTAAATATTCTAAAAACACCAAGTGGAATTCTGTGTTGCTGAACCTACAAAATACACTAACTGTCCATGGATTTTAAAATCATGTTATTGGGAAAATTAATGTAAATATTTGATTTTTTTTTTAAATCAACCATGGTGGTAAATGAGGTAAAAGAGGATTTATCCTCATTACATTTAACAGCAATTCTACTGTTGTAAGGAAACGGTTTTTGGTTTCACCTATGTGTATCTATTTTAAACTTTTTAAGTTGGTAAACAGAACTATGAATGCAATGCAGTTCTTAAACACCAGGGAGTTCTTTCAAAATCCTTGTTTACAATATACAAAAAATACTTTGGTTCTATCAGAGAAAAAGGGAAGGTGAAGTCAATACCTAGAATTTGACTGAAAATGTATGTAAAAGTTCAAAACCACTGTGTGTTATATGGCAACAATTTTGCTAAATTTAAACAAATTCAAGTATTTGTATTAGCTGTAGATTCATTTTCATAAAGCTAGTTTCAGAAAAACTGAAAAGAAAAAAGGAAACCCACAAGGACAAGCTGGCTAGTTCAAGAAAAAAAGCCTAGTATATCAACGTTAGTCAAAATATTTTCTCCACTCTCTGTGAGGTGACTGTGTATGTGTGTCCTGTATAGAATGACTTTGCCAGTCCTCCAGGTGCACCCAGAGGGCAATGTAGGCAATAATGACCCATCTGTTCACCACTGGCAACTAGCAAACTTCTAATGAAGACAGATGTGTGGGTCACCTGCACAAGCAGGCTGCAGGGTGTTAATGAATCCACCTAATGGTCACTACCTGCCACTTTTGACTGATTGATGACTAAAAAGGTTAAGCTTGAAAAGCAAAGACGAGTATTTCAGGTAATCATTAGTGTTACCAAGACATCTCTATAAATCTAAGACACTCATTCTTTACTATTGTCTTTTCCCACTTCTGAAAAATGCTTCTATTATTTTTCTTCAGGATCTGAAATAACCCTGCAAGACCTTGTGAAAAATTATTTCTGCTTCAAGTTCATTGCCCAGTGAAATAAATGTTCCAACCAACTATAATAAACTTAAAAACATACTTTCATATAATATTTTATGAAACTTTCCTCACATCTTACCAGTAAAACCGAACCTAACAATTTTAATTTATATATTTGCCAGTTAGTTGTAAAACTCTTCAAGTATGCTTATTAATAGTTTTATATAAGTTTATTTTGATAACATACCTACAGTATGACAGCTTTTTTAAAAAAATGTTAACTTCAACCACCAAGAACAAGTACAGTCACTGGGTTCTGTGCAATGATCCTTGTGGGAGTTAGTGGAGATGAAATTCATGCTCCCAATCCCCAATGGCACCACAACACAGTATGTTGCTTACGAACACTGTATATGATGTAAATCCAATAAATATTTTTATAAATGAAAAGTTTTTACAAAATCATTTAAAAACAGACTAAGTTCCCTTCTGCAATTTAAACAGCAAGTTTTTCTTAGAATGGACCTCTCGCACTGTGTCCTTGTTATCTAACCCCATGCACAAAGATTATCGAGAACCATGACATATCATGCAAAGACTATTTTTAGGTTTCTTATTGTTTGCTCATTTCCCATTCTTGAGTGCTTTAGAAATGTTTCAGTCTTAGCTTAAGCTTCCTGGCTTGATTTTTACACACAAAAGTACCTCAAAAATTCAACAATTTCTTGAAGAGGGAAGAATGACAACTTGTCTCCAGTTAAAGCCAGATGTGAAACGAAAAAAGCAAGATATTAAACGACAAAAACAAGACATATACATGGGATATTTTCATCCTACTGGTACAATAAACAAACATTATCAGGTGTGCTTCTTGGTTACGTGATACATGCTTGAAAATCATTGATCATGTATTTATTTCAGTAGTAAACAGACAAAATGTTGATTTTTAAAAACCTATACATCAGATGTATGTTGGAATGAGGAAATTCTGCAGAAGGAAATTTCTCCCTAGGGATAAAGGATATATTGCAAATCTTTTTGAGTTTTGTAGTGAAACCTGAAAACAATTTTATCTTCTGCTATTATCTATTCACCAGAATCTTACTAAGGTGTGACAACAACAACAAAAAGTCATGGGTACACCTGAAAGTGAAGGGAAGAAGTAAGAAAAATAGTATGTAATGTTAGTAAATCTACAAAATATCATATATTTTATGTTATTAGTTTTTATTCTGAATGAGTTTATTCATTTCCAGAACATTATAACAAAACTAGCCAATCCGATTTCTGGTGCATTTTCAGTGACTGGAGGTATGAATTCAATCCAGTGATAATTTGGACACAAAGTATTGTAAATCACTCACTGGGAAATAATAAATCCCAGCTATTTCATAATATTAAACACAATATTTGTAATATATTAAGCTAACAATCAGTTGATTTAATACTTATTCTTAAAAAGCTAATAGCAAAAGATTATTATTATGAGGAGACTGGAAACAGGGGTTTTATTCCCAGTTCTGCCACTGGGCTGTTGTGTGACCTTGGGGAAGCCATTTAACCTCTTTATGCCTCAATTTTTCTTAATATGTAAAATGGAGATAATTACCCACAACACAGTAGTTTTGTGAGGTTTAAATAATTTATATCCGTAGGGCACTTTGACAACCTGGGATGAAAGTTACTAGAGAAGTGCCAAGTATTACCTGCAAGTTACATGCTTCTCACTTTGCACAGATGGATAAGAGAATTTTCGGCTTGATTCAAGCTAGCTGTTGGTCTTATCAGAATTCCAATAGAACTAATGCTCACCCCAAGCCTTTTGATAAGATGAAAGAGAGCACTATATTACCTTTAAAGTCTGAACATTATTTTTCACAGTATCATAATACTATTCCTTCAACGGTACTCATTAATCTTGCATATTTTGTACTTTTTGTTCACATATTTAAGAATCCATATAAAACGAAACAGTCAATGACCCTTTCAAACCTACCTTGATACATAGTGTTTTTGGGGGGAGGGGCGGTGTAAATGGAAGGAAATTTATGTCTACTCTTTGAGGATAAATGCTGCTGTTTTTCCCTAATACATATTCAAGAGGACTGCAATTTAAATTACATTTTCAAACAGATTTAAATTCACAGATGATTTACTGTTGTTCCCAGCACTGCAATGATTAAGAAGCCTCAGTTTTTTAGCCTGAGGCAACAAAAGCTCTTCAAGATGCAATGAATTCAATCTATATGAGTTTGAGTATTCACTTCTGCAGAAAACCTCTAACACTACACTGAAAATGAAACTTATTGTACAAGGTTGATTGATTAATAACAAAAGTTTTCATTGATTGATACTACGGGGACACCTAACCGTGTAGCAAAGTTGAGAAAAGAAAAGGTTTAAATGAATTTATTTTGTGTATTTATGAAAATGTCCTCAACAGGATTTGTAGCTAAATGCACATACAGCAAGCTGAGATATACTCTGTTTCAAAAGAAATTAAGATGAGTGTTCATATTATTACAATAATATATACATAAACCATTCTAATGAGGACTATGCTGTTCTTCATTTAAATTGTCCCCCTTATTTAAATTGATAAATGAAAAATATTAATGACAAATCATATCTAGTCTTCAGGTACTAATAAATGTGTGAGAATTATCGATAATGATACCCTCCAATCTCTAATTACTATTGCAAAACTAGAGTACAGTTTTTTTAAATGTTATATTCATTGAATATACAATGCAAAAGTCATACTCTGTGAGGGATAGCATATCTCAAACCCAGTGCATGGGCAGTGGTCATGGCTGTCATCTGACAGCTCACTAGAACCCAGGGAGAAGGGGCTGATAGAGCTCTAGCTCACCAAGGACTTCATTCACAAAACTCCTGACTGAGTGGGATGTCCAGCCCCACTGACTGGCTTGGATGCACTACTTAAGCCTGAATGATGTACAGGAAGTTGTCTGAGCAACTAGGTGAAACCCTGACTGGCTGCCACATTGGACCCTGCCAAGTTGCCTGACTCCTGAGCCCCGTCTCCCTGCCAGTTCCTTGTTCTTGCCCTCCTTATCCCAGATCCTTCTCCACACCTGATTCCTAGTTTCCTGTCTCTCTCCAGGTCCTTACTTCTCCACCCTACACCTTTGACTCCAACTCCGGCTTCAACCCTTGGCTTGACTCCTGATGCCATCTTCACCTCTGACCCATCTCCACTTCATGTCTCCCAGCACCAACCACTAACCAGATCACCCACACCTCGGTCCTCATATATATATAAAAGCTATATTCAAATAATATGAAAGTTGAAAATGGAAGCACTCAGAAGACTAAAAATGCTGAACAATTAAAGTTGCTATGATATCTTAACTCTGGCCATATGTCCTTGCCTTAACTTTAGTCTTTAATTCATTCAATACGCTCTCTGTTTTGCTGCACATTGCTCAGATTCATTCAAGTCCTGAGAGAACAATATATAATTGTGCAGTTAATACATCATCAGTGTTACACAACCAATAAGATTAAGGTTGTATAGGCAACCTTGTCTTTAGCATTTCCAGATTTTGAGTGATTCATTTTGCAACCTTCTCTCATTTTAGATTTATCTTACACATATACACACATACAGGAGGTTTTTCTATTTTTTATGTAAGCAGTGTCAGGAATGAGATATATTCTGACATCTGGTGGCGAACTATGGGAATTGCAGTGAGTTTTGGAAAATAACTTTGGGGCTGATCAATTTGCATAGACACACCCACTGCGCCTAGCCTGAGCTCACAGCAGCCCACATGGCCACTTCGGCTGATGTGGGAGCCCCAGTTTCTATGTTATTGGGGCAGGAAATATAAAGTGATGTTACCCTGATTTGGTGAATGAAGGACTATGGACACGTACTTGGCCCTTGTTATGATGGAGGGACTCGCCATCATCTAGGTAGCACTCACTGGGCAAGGGCCATGCGTTTCAGAACACTCTGAGATTGAGAGAGGCCATAGGCAGGTCTCTATACTTTTTGGTGAGGGACTTGTCTAAGGGCTCCCCAGGCCTATTGCACTGTGCCTCTCTCCACTGTGGAATGTTAGAGCTAATTTTGATTCTCTTAGGAGTCTTGGTTCAGCCTGCTAAGCTGAATTCACTTTGAGTCTGCTGGTGTACCTGTGCCAAGGTGCTGACCCCCCCACTAAGAGCTGAAATCACTTAAGAGCTGAAACCACTGAGCACTGTGTTAAGTGGGGGTGGGCCTAAAGGCATGTTGGTGGCACCAAGCAATTTGGGCAGCTAGCAGAGCAAAGCAGTGGACTTAGCCGAGAGGTTCCTGGGTGCAGTTTGTGCAACTGGCAGCGGACTCAGCCGAGTGGTTCCTGGGTGCAGTTTGTGCGGCTGGCGGAGTGGCTAGCACAGCAGAGCTGTCCGTGTGTTGGCTAGCAGGATGGCTAGCGGAATAGTTGGTGCTGCTGACGGAGTGACTGGAACCACAGAGCTGTCCGTGTGTCGGCTAGCAGGACGGCTAGTGGAGTGACTGGCGCTGCAGAGCAGTTCGAGTGTCGGCGAGCAGAGCAGAGCGGATTGGGGTGAGGGCTGCAGCGGAACCCCACAGAGAGGCAGCGCAGTCGGCCTCAGACCACGTAAGGTGCCCTTTGCCCTACCCTCCATTTCCACCCAGGCTGGGAGGTAAGACTCCGCCAATTGACTTTTGAACTCTGCACTGACCCAGAACAGAGACTCTTGGGCTGCTGGACTTTGGGACTATTGAGTGACTTTTTGGGGTTGTGGAACTCAAGAGCCAAAGGGAAGGCCACGGCCTATTTGCTGGGAGGGGGGCTTCTGCTTCATGGTTTGGTTTATTAACCTTGTTTGTGGTGTTTCCCCAATATAATGCCACATTGTTTCTCCCTGTTATTAAAAGGCTTTGATACACTCAGACTCTGTGCTTGCGAGAGGGGAAGTATTGTCTCTTACAGATGCCCAGAGGGGTGGTATATGGTTGTCCCAGGTCACTAGGTGGGGGCTCAAGCCGGTTTTTGTATTGTGCTATTGGAATGGAACCCCTGGATACTGAACCCGGCCCTTGTTGCTGCCAACTCTGATGGGCAGAAGGGTTACATTTAAAATGACAAAAAGAATTTCTATGATGTGCAGCTATTTGACAAACATGTTCATAAGTAGTGCTCCCAATGAAGCAGATACTACTTACATTATATTTGGTCGTACATACAGATGAAAGGAAGAGAAGGCAGGGCTCCTTTAGACCCCTGCCTCGTTCCTCTATACACCATTTCAGATCATATGGAAGACAGCTTCACCTTATTCCCTACATACTTTCCTTAAATATGCACCCATGCAATAAAGCATGTGCCACTGAAACATTAGTAGATCGCTTATCACATGAAAACCAGTACAAATGCACAACTTTATGTATTTTTAAACCCTTAAAGCTCAGCCAAACCAAAGCAATCACTACCACACAACCAAAAGTCAAATCTTCATTCTAGACACTATGGCCCTGATTCACAAAACCACTTAAGCTTTGGTGTAACTTTAGTATATGAATTGTCCTATTGCAATGAATGGGACTTCTTGTGCGCTTGAAGTTTCACATACACTTATGTATTTTCATGAGTTGGGGGTCTATATAATTCCAAATTTCAAGTTTATATCACCTATTGTTAAGGCACTCAACATGGTCAAAGAAAAGATTGCAACTTTTTTTTTAAATGACGAAGTATATTTTTCTCCCACTCTTGTTGTCCTTAAAAATGGCTCAACCATTTTTACTCAAGCATTACAGAAATATCATCTCCTGGCTGAGGACCACCAGGCTACATTTAGGCCCACAAAACAAAAACTTGGCAGTTTTTCAGCACCTGAAAATGGCCTTCTACAAATGAAAACAGTCAGGCAACCTTGTTTTAGACTAAAATATTGCTCTCTTTTTACTTCCCTTACTATGTATAGCAAAGTTTTAATAAATTCTGTGTAGAAAAGGTATTTTATTTTACATTAATCAAACCACAGGATGCACACAGTTTAATTTCAGATTAGCTCCATGCACAAATACCTAAGAAACAAACAATAACACAAAAAAGAATCTCTCATTACTGATGATCTCCAAGTCATTCCTAAGTATTGGCGCCATCTAGTGCAATTTTACCATTATCTATACTGTGTTCAAAGAAATTTTATGCAGCTCTGGTTCAAAAGCAAGTTACAGTAAGGAAGTTAAAATTTCATGCTATACACTGAAGACAAGTATCATAACATACTTTTCATAGCCAAATAAGAAAGTGTTCATAAAACAAACTAAATATCTGTAGATGCCTTTGGATGTAGAATTCCTGGGTAACAAATATTTCATCTTTTTTTTAAGTATTTTTGCCATTTCTATGTTTACTGATACAATAAGTTTGAATGGCTATGAATGCTTTTACAAGCAAACTAAATCTATTTAAACAGTAATTTAAGGATATATGACAAAGTACTCTGCACTATTCTAGTAAAAGCTTATGCATATTCTTTATTATGTACAAAAAACTACGTTAAATAACAGAGATTGCAAACTGAAGTACTCAATTATCAGGAAATGCTGAAATTCAACCTTAACGTGGTCTCCTTGTGCATTATGTTATTGTTCCCCAACATTATTTAGGAAATCTGTGGCAGAACCAGGGATAGAACCCAGCTCAATCCAATACACATTTCCTCATTGCAGAGGGTGCAAGGGAGATTCCCACCCTGAGCCGTTCTTTTTAGGTGACAAATCTGAGGAACTATCCCAGATTGAGGTATCAATAAAAGAGGTTTTGAATAAAATTAATAGTTGATAAATTAAACAGTCATAAGTCACTAGGAGCAGAGGGTATTCACCCAAGAATTCTGAAGAAACTCAAATATGAAATTGCAGAACTATTAACTGTGGTATGTACCGTTGCTTAAATCAGCTGCTGTACCAATAACTGGAGAATAGTTAATATGTTTTAAAAGGCTCCAGAGGCATTCCGGGCAAACAATTTTATTGAAACTATAGTGAAGAAAAGAATTATCAGACACACAGATGAAGATGATTTCTGCAGGAAGATTCAACATAACTTTTGTAAAGGGAAATCATGCCTCACCAATCTAGTAGAATTTTTGCAGGGAGATCAACAAACATGTGGACAAAGGTGATTAAGTGAGTATAGTGTACTTGGACTTTGAGAAAGCCTTTGACAAGGCCCCTCACCAAAGGCTCTTAAGCAAAGTAAGCAGTCATGGGTTAAGAGGGAAGGTTCTCTCAGTAAGTAGTTAAAAGACAGGAAACAAAGTGTAGGAATAAATGGTGAATTTTCAGAACGGAGAGAGGTAAATAGCGGTGTCCTCCAGGGATTTGTACTGGGACCAGTGTTGTTCAAAATATTCACAAAGGATCTAGAAAAATGGGGCAAATGGTGATGTGGTATAATTTCCAGATGATACAAAATTACTCGGGATAGTTAAGTCCAAAACAAACTATGAAGAGTTACAAAGGCATCTTCCAAAACTGGATGACGGGACAATAAAATGGAAGAAGAAATTCAGTGTTAATAAATGCAAAGTAATGCACACTGGAAAACATAATCCCACCTAGACATAAAAAAATAATGGTCTCTAAATTAGCTGTTATCATTCAAAAATAGTTCTCTGAAAACATCTACTCCTTATGTAGCAACAGTCAAACAAAACCTAACAGAATGTTAGCAACCAGTAGGAAAGGGATAGATAATAAGATAAAAAATATCATACTATTACTACTATATAAATCCATGGTGCTCTCACACCTTGAATGCGCCATGCAGTACTGATCACACTATCTCAAAAAAGATACATTAGAATAGGAAAAGGTACAGAAAAGGGCAACAAAAATGATTAATAGTATGAAAGAGGTTCCATATGAGGAGAGATTTAAAAGACTATGAATTTTCTGCTTGGAAAAGAGACAACTAAGGGTGGATGTGACAGAAGTATATAAAATTGTGAATGGGGTGGAGATAGTCTAACACTTCCTTATGTTTACCCCTTTGCAAGAAGCAGGGATCATCCAAAGCAATTAATAAGCAGCAGGTTTAAAACAAACAAAAGGAAGGACTTCATCACACAATACACAGTCAATCTGCAAAACTCATTGTCAGTGGATGTTACGAAGGCCAAAACTATAACAAAGTTCAAAAGAAATTAGATAGGTCTGGATAAGGATGAGGATAAGTCTGGAAGATAGGTCCAGTAATCAGAGGAGGCTCTATGTTTTTTGCAGCCCCATCCACGGCAGTCAGGTGGGAGATCCGTTGGTCCCACAGATTCAGCAGCGTTTCTGCAGGAGGTCAGCCAGTCCCTCAGTTTCAACACACTCACCGCTGAAATACTGCCAAATGCGTGGGACCAGCGGACCTCCCACAGAAACACTGCCAAAGGCTGCCTGACTGCCACCCTGACAGCAACTGGCAGGCCACCCGCTGCAGCTTGCCGCCGCAGGTACGCGCTTGCTGCTCTGGTGCCTGGAGTCGCCCCTGCCAGTAATGGTTATTAGCCAAGATGGTCAGGGATGCAACCGTATGCTTTGGGTTTCCCTAAGCATCTGATGGCCAGAAGCTGTGAGTGGATGACACGGGATGGATCACTCTATGACTGCCTGTTCTGTTCATTTCCTTCTGAATCACCTGGCATTGGCCACTGTCAGAACAGGATACTGGTGGTCTCACTCAGGATGGCCATTATTATATACACCAAATTCTGGGATGGAAGCTGGTACTAATGCTACCTTTTCCCTTTGTCTGGAGCTCTCTCTCTCTTCTTATCACGCAGGATGCTCTTTGGCAACTGGGAGCATGCTCAGTGCAGTTGGCTCTGTGTGACTACACATGTTTAACGATTTTAGCAGCAAGCTACTAACAAGCTTTTAAAATGACAGTTTTCATAGTCTTATAACACTACCAAATCTGAGTGGATTTTAATGGGAAAAGAAAAGGTAACTACCCCATGTTAATCCAAGAATTTTGTTCTGTCAAATTCCAAGTTTCTGTTTCAAATCATGAAGGTGTTTGAGCTCTTCAAAAGAAAGGTGGATTGGTTGGTTTTAACATTAGCAAATTACCTATTTTTCAAAAGCTTCAGCCTCAGAAATGGCTGAACTGTTTTCATTTAAACTTTCACATACAAAACAAATTTATCCTGAGGCAGAGAAGCAGCATGCAAAATTTCAGCCTTAATAACTAAAGTTTGGCAAAAAAGTAAGCAACTAAAAAAGCTCCATGATATAGCAACTCAATCCAACCACTGGAATGGAATGCAGTCTTATTTGCTGGATTTGTTCATATACCTTATAGTAAATACAGTTATTTTATATTATATTCTATTATATTATAGTTATAAAACTACTATATTATAGTTATAATTGATTACAACAAGGACCAAAAGCTCTGGAAAAAATTACTTTAGTTTATGGAATATATGTGTTATCCTCATATATGATAAATCTAATCTCACACTTAGGCTGACTATACAAATTAGATCATAACAGTAGACTTATAGGGAGCGTACTTAATTTTTTATCATTTGAAAGCTTTTATTGGTTCTAGTGCTATTTTTCTATTATATCTGTACAGGAAATCTTTCTCAAACAAGTAGAATATTTGAAAAATAGTAGAAAATGTTTAGGTGCACTTAGTACATATCCAAGTCTCCTCAATAAGTATGCATCTGTTCAAAAATCAGTGCAATGCTAAAATGCATCTATAATTTTCTAAATGATCTCTGAGAGTATAAACATACTATGTAAGCAAATTTAGAAATGAAGCAAATAATTTTTACTAAAGTAGGATCAGAGTCTAAAATAGGGAAAGAACAAGTCAAAAATTCCTTAGACAAGTTAGATGTCTTCAGATCACCAGGACCTGATTAAATGCATACCAGAATACTCAAGGAGCTGACTGAGGAGACATCTGAGCTATTAGCAATTATCTTTGAAAGGTCATGGAAGATGGGAGACATTCCAGAAGACTGGAAAAGGGCAAATATAGTGCCTATCTATAAAAAAGGGAAATAAAGACAACCCAGGGAAATACAGACTAGCCAGCTTAACTGCTATACCCGGAATGATAATGAAGCAAATAATTAAGCAAGCAGTTCTGGGTTTGGTTCTGTTCAATGCCTTCATCAGCGATTTAAATAATGACATAGAGAGTACATTTATAAAGTTTGCAGATGATACCAAACTGGGAGGGGTTGCAAGACAGGATTAAAATTAAAAAAGATCTGGACAAACTGGAGAAATGGTCAGAAGTAAATAGGATGAAATTCAATAAGAACAAATGCAAAGTAATCCACTCAGGAAGGAACAATCAGTTGCACACATATAAAATGGGAAATGACTGCCTAGGTGGGAGTACTGCATAAAGAGATCTGGGGGTCATAGTGGATCACAAGCTAAATGAGAGTGAACAGTGTAACACTGTTGCCAAAAAAAGCAAACATCATTCTGGGATGCATCATCAGGCATATAGTAAACAAAATACGAGAAGTAATTCTTCCGCTCTACTCCGCATTGATTAGGCTTCAGCTGGAGTAGTGTGTCCAGTTCTGGGTGCCACATTTCAGGAAAGATGTGGACAACTTGGAGAAAGTCCAGAGAAGCGCAATAAAAATTATTGAAGATCTAGAAAATAATCTATGAGGGACAATTGTTTAGTCTCGAGAAGAGAGGACTGAGGGGACATAACAACAGTTTTCAAGTACATAGAAGGTTGTTACAAGGAGGAGGGAGAAAAAATATTGTTCTTAACCTCTGAGGATAGGAGAAGCATCAATGGGCTTAAATTGCAACAAGGACAGTTACGGCTGGACATTAGGAAAAACTTCCTAACTGCCGGAGTGGTTAAGTACTGGAATAAATAGCCTAAGGAGGTTGGGGAATCTCCATCATTGGAGATTTTTAAGAGCAGGTTGGACAAACACCTGTCAGGTATGGTCTAGATAATATTTAGTCCTGCCTTGAGTGCAGAGGACTGGACTTGTTGACCTCTCAAGGCCCCTTCCAGTTCTATGATTCTAAGAATAAACAGTTAAAATTAATATAACTGTTTTTAGTTCAACTTTCCTTTTTTCTTCCCACATGCATCTCTAGGGGCTTAAATATTCTGGAATGCAAAACAAAAGATTTACAAAATGCCATGTATTCATTTCAAAAACATTTAAAAGAAAGTCAGAAGAATAACAGGTATTTTTTCTAATTAACTTTCTAAATTTATTTTAAAGTACAGTATATTTAGTGGATCTTGCTGATTTCTAAGATGACTAATGATTACTGATCATCTAATCTAAGTTTTCTCATGTCATTCCAAAAAGATTAGTTTAAACATATTTCCATTTAATTATTTCTAGCAGTAAGAACAAAAAGTTTATTTCTCTTCAAATAAAAT
The DNA here is from genome assembly GCA_007922305.1 of Dermatemys mawii. Lineage (NCBI taxonomy): Eukaryota > Metazoa > Chordata > Testudines > Dermatemydidae > Dermatemys > Dermatemys mawii. The sequence continues at coordinate 4,538,010 of ML677328.1, read as the reverse complement.
ATTTTGCCTGCTGTAAGGCAACTTTTAAGAAAAGGCAAAAGGAAGAAATCAAATGCGAGAGCTAAAAGCTCAATGAGCAGGCTACAGATTTTTCATCAAGAAAGTCTTCTTTCATATTTCAATATAAACTGCAATCTGTTTGTTCATTCTGTCTATACAATCTTCAAATCCCAGGGTTTCGATCCCACTATAAATTATGTTTTATGTACTAGTAAATAGCTGAATTGGCATTACCTTCTTTTCTTCCTGTAATACTATGACTTCATGATACCGAGGGATGTAGGGTTCATATTTTTTCTGGTCTTCCTTTTTGATGTTGACATTCTCATAATGCAGTGCACTTTCCCTTTAGAAAGTTTAAAGAGAGATTTATGAGTCTTCAGTTTTAAATGCCTAAACATGTAAATACACATAGTGAAAGCCTTTTGTCCTTTGACTATATAAAAAACAGCTGCTGTTTGTAATATTTAATGAAAGCCAGGATTACTCACTAATAGGAGGGTATCAACATATTTTACTGTAAACCTACAGAAGCCACACAACTCATGTTAAAAATCAGAGAGGTAACCGTGTTGTTTCACTAATTTTGGTTTGTTACCTTTTCATATTCAAAACTATGCAATCATTATCACAGATTGAGTCTAACAACAATGCAAAGGAGAAAAAGATAAAAATCAAAGGCCAGACAAGTTAGGGTTTCTGTCCTATGAAATATATGTGCATTGAAAAGCAAAGCCCCAAGTGACTTATAAGGATCCTACTTTAACTGTAGATTTAATACTGTAACCTGACAAGATCTGCCTACTTATAGCACAAACTCATTAAAATTCAAAAGCCTCTCAGTATTTTAATAGTGGCAATGCTCAGAAGAGAACCCTTTTATAATTTAAATATAGAGAGGCACAGATTTCAAGGAAAGGCACTTTAAAAAGATGAAATTATTTCTATTGGTTACTTAAAATGTCATCTTCTTGACTGGCATTCCAAGAGGCCTACAGAAGGCTGAAAAACGATTAAATCATGACAGACACTTCACTAGCAGATTAACACCAATCAACCTGTAGCTAAGGAATGTTAAAATTAGCTATAAATATTTATCTCTACCACTTCCTAATCAATTCAGCATTTCTTCAAGTATCAGTCTTAAAACTTAAAATTCTGCGGCAGATATCATTACCTGGCCCTTATTCAGCAGATCATTTAAGCATAGGATTAATTCTAAGTTCATTCTAAAATTCTATAAACACAGGCCACGATTCAAGAAAACAATGAAGTACATGCTTAAGTCCATCAAGCATTAAAGTTCACTCTCTACAGAATTAAAAAACTTAAGCCTACTTGCAGAGAATGCTAAACATTAGACCACTCAGAAAAATTCTGTCCTCAAAGCCCATTCACAAATACTGACTGACTTCAGTGTGAACTGAATATGCATATCTCGCGTTAGTTTCTAGCCCAGTAAGTACCAGATGGGGGTTAAAAAAAAAAAATCAAGACTTAGGAGCCTACAGCATAGTCTACACCTAAAAATTAAATCAACCCAGCTACCTTGTTCAGGGCTATGAAAAATTTCACACGCTGTGCAACGTTCTTTGGCTGACTTAATTTCCGGTGAAGACATAGCTACATCAGCAGATGAATTCTTCCAGTGACCAAGTTACAGCTTCTCAGAGAAGAGGATTAACTACACTGATGGAAAGTCCGTTCCATTAATGTTGGAAATGTCTACACTAGAGTGGTACTGCGGTAGAGCTGAAACACAATAGCTGTGCCCCTGTAGTATAGACATATACTTAGTCCCATTTTCAAAACTGATTTAGGCACTTAGGGTCACATTTACAAATGTATTTAGCTATCTAAAGATGCATATAGGCTCCTGTGGAGGTTAGGCACCTGAATATCATTGAAAGTCATTTTTAAATTAATGGCTAATGTACAAACCCTTCTCTTTCATATGCCAGGAGATAAAGGACTTAAGCAGTTTCTCAGTCACAACACAGTAAAGGAGCAGACACAAATTCATTTTTTAAATGTCATAATAAATTTAAAGAACAGGTTTTCTTATACAGCAGAATAGGCAGTTAGTGACAGCCTAATGAGCAGAGTAAGACTGAAAGAATTTTTACCCTCCTTTGAACACGGCTACTGACATATTACAATAGCCAGGCATAAGTCTCACTATAATATATTTCTCATCCATTGTATTATGGTGTGCAGGTTTCCTATTGTTTAGAATTCAACTTTTAGTCAGAGCACACAAGAATTTCTGAAGGAAGTTTATACTTTTGCAATCATTGCCAATTGTGCTTGTCACTAAAACAAATCTTTTAAATTTTATTTTCATTGCTCCTGGACAATAAACAACATAGATCATTCTTAATGTGAAGTTCCCAAGTAAGTAAGTGGAACTGTTTGGGTAGCTGGCATTGTTTGGCAATCTTAACTGTGTATTTCCATAGTTTAAGCTGTGCCCCTCAATTTCCAATAATTACTGGTTTGGGATGGATAACCAATTCTTTTGTATAATACAAGTCAAATGAAATAATTATGTCATTGAAATTAATTTGAAGACTCTCTTTTTGGAATTAATAGATATAAAATAAAAAATGGCACATTGTTACTTACTGAGTTATGTCATACTCCCCAGGTCCAGGCCCTTCTTGAGCCTTAAATTCACTACGTTTTCCTGTTAAATTACCAAAATGTATTCCTTTATACTTCATGGAAGAATAAGTACCGTTCTGAAAAATAAAGATAAAAGACATTTTACAGTTTGTGAGCCAAATTCTCTACCCCTGGTCTCTAACATATAGAACTTAAAAATATAGACAGATGTGTTTCCGAAGTGTAATTCAAATGTTATGACGCTGCATCTTGGCTTGTGTACATCAGAGCTAATCATAAAAATTCCAGAAAAACTTGTTTTTTTCTAAATCTGCCAATTTATCAAAAACAAGCATTTTGTGGAAGCAGTTCCATTACAACCAAACTTCTGATGGACCCAAGGGATGTTTCCTGTTTACTTGCCCCAGCAAACTCCTTGGCACCCTGATAAACCAGAAACCTCAGAGCTTGGGAGCGCCAGCTCCCCTTCAGCTCACCAGATGAGCTACCAAGGCCCCAAGGCTCCCAGACTCCCTGGGTGCCCAGCAGCCTACCAGACTGAATGCCATGGAGCTGGAGACTGTGGAAGTGAGGACTGAATTTGACACCATCCCCATCAGTTTCACTCCTTAGTAGCTGGTATGAACCTGACCAGACTCTCATTCAGAAATCTCAGGGAATACAGTTCATTTTGTAAACACCATGTTTTGGTGGACTGTTGTGGAATCTCAGAACCATGATCGTGTTTGAGATTTTGGCTTTTCATCCCAAACTGGGAGAAAAATATTTCAGAGAAACAAAAATTCAGTTTCCTTGTCAGCTCTAATGCACATAGATAAATCTGCAAGTAGTATTTCTAAATTCACATCTCTCCCAAAATGACTATATTTATTTCTGTATTTACTCAAGTTAGTGCCCTCATGTTAGCTTTCACATACAGAAGAGCTTCCCAGTCAGACCTTGACACATCAGGTAAACAGTCTGCAGCTTGATGTGAAAAATTGATGTGAAATAATTGATGTGAAAAAGCAAGTGCCTATTAGCAGTTTCCCTCCAAAATATATGGACTAATAACCCCATATAACACAAAATACAAAAAGGACAAATATGCCAAAACTTAGATGCAGCATTCTGCATCAAGTAATAAGCTTTAGCCCTCCATGCCACTCATCCATTATCTGTCCAATTATATCATGTATATGCAGCCACACACATCACTCGAGCAGTCAAACACATGTCCTCTCATATAATGTTCAATGGACTTCAGATAAGGTAGACCAGAAGAGAGAGATCCCTTAATGAAGGGCATGTCAAACAATTTAAATTTCATCTTCATGTCACATCATTCTGTCCCACCATCCATTCATGTCATGCTCCTATTTCACATTTGTGCCTAGGTCACTGGTTACATAAATAATTTACGCACAAGTCATGAGTTTTAAATGGCTGGAGAAAATATGTACAGTTGTGTAAAACTCACTAACTTTGGTTCTTTGGGTGTCTGTGCAAACCTTTTATTTGGTTTGGGTTGTTAACATCTGAGTTTTGCATTCAGATGTATCCAAACATTTGAAGTAAAGCTCAGTCACCCATTTAAAAGGACAAACATTAAGGAATAACTGTTGGGAACAAAGGTTGCCATTTATAAAGGGTTTTGAGAGAGTTTGGTATGAAATTCGATAGGAGCTGGACACCTGACCCTAAAGTCCCTTTGAAAATCCCAAACCAAAAAAACCCAAAACTTTTTACATTTCCAGAAATTTAAGACCAGAACCAGAATGAACATACAGTAGACTCTCGATTATCCAGGATGATAGGTAAAAAATTAATCCTGGTTAATAAAATCCTGGATAATCACCATCTATAGGAAATATGGGATGGGGAGGTTGGTTCACCAGCCACCCTGTGCCGGGGGGAGGTGGTGTTGGTTCACTGGCTGCCCTGTGCCCTGGTGGGGGGGGGGGATTGTGTGCTTGTGGCAGCAACAAAGCCAGAGTCAGCCCTGCGAGTTACATGGTTGTTTTTTTTTTTGACATCCTGGTTAATCCACTTTCTGGTTAACCCAATCCTAGATAATCGAGAGTCTACTGTAACTGCATTCTCAGAAACATGATGGGATAGTGATCCTTGGATACACATTATTGGTATACAAGACAGATAAATTAGGTTACAGTGGAAAAGGTGGTGTATTAGGCAGATATGGTAGCAGTGCCTGTAGTCAACGATGATATAAGCCCATGTTTAGCTGCTTAAAATAGTGCTAAACAATCATTCAGGCTGAAATTTCTCATGCCTGGTCTTTGAGTTCTTTTAAAACTTTTGGCAAAAACAATTCAGCAATTTTTAAGAACAAAGTTAGAGAAAAATAGGCAGCTTTCCCAATATTGAAAAATCTTTCCGTTTCTTTGAAGAGCTCTAATTCATCCACGGTTTGGAACATGGACTTGAGCATCAAAAGGAAGTCAATCCTGGAGTCAGAAAGACACCTTTTGCTTTCCCCAAGAAAATTCACCCAGAACTTCTTGACGTATAAGCCTCTGAAAATCATCATCTTCATTTATGAGTAAGTGGTTTTTAGAGGTTTGCTGCTAGAATTTTCAGACGTCCTATCTGCACTAAGCATGCCTCAGCCCAACCGAACACCTACATGCTCATGCACCAAGTATGCTCCCATGTCTCACTTGGGTTTCTTTGTAGTAGGCACAGAGCTGGAACTTCAGATGGGACATATGCACAACAGCATCCCCTTCCCTCTGGCTTAGGGGAAGGAGTCTTTTCTTTACTTCAGCCAACCACCTTTCAGTGACTGGTGTTCATAATTATGTATACTTACTACTGAGCAAGGTCTCAGACTTAAAAGGTAGGCAAATGGTCTCATTTTACAGAACGGGGACATGTCATAGCTTGTGCAAGAACACTTCTAGCATCCCTGGGACTAGAACCTTGACTCCAATATGGCTCCAAATCCAACCCATTTAAATGACACTGCATTTGAGAATGAATATTACAAATCTTTATGCTTGGCTGTGCAGTCTGAAACTACTAGATCACACTCCCTTCCAGAACCAGGCATATGTCACTGCTTTAATTGCAGTATCAAAGCACTGTGCCAAGGAAGGGAAGAACAGATAAAAAGTTACAAGGCTAAAACAAATGCAGCAAAGCATGACTGTGGGGTAGCTGCAAACACTGTCAGGAATGGAATCCTTGTCTCTTAACTCTGCTGCAGACTCACTGTCCAGCAATAGGATATTCAACTGGGCTTAAACTTTCAAAATTGTCCATTTGAGTTTTTTTGGGGGGGAAGTGGTGGAGATACCCAATTTAAGCTTCCTTGGTCCTGATTTTAGAAGCTGGTGAGGACCTCCTGCTGCCCTTGTTTTCTAAAATAACTTTCCAAGAGGGAGGGTGGAGGAGTGGGGAGCGGCATGGGAAGGAAACACCAAAAAAAAGTAATTAAAATGCATCAATCAAGAACATTACATTGTAATGCAATTTTTTTTTACCTTTAAAAAAATATCTAGCATTAACAGCTTCTTGTCTTCTGAGCTCACTATGCAAGGCTAGGTCTTTCTTTGAAAACAGACACTAATATACAAAATTTCAGGAAATAGAATCTAACTAATGATAAAATCCCCAAAGGCAAACCTGCATAAGTTGGCAGTTTAATTATGCATGCATTGTGTATTTGGATTAAAAAGACATGCAACATCACCTTCCGAAAGGGGGAGTGTGGCAAAACAATGAACTGAGAAATACAGAAGTAATTTTAATGACAGACACTCTTAAGTTCATTATCACTGTGATTCGTTCTATATGTTATTTTAATGACCTAAAACTTTCTACTCAGCCACTATAGCTTACTTCATAATTATGCAGACCTTTAGTTTTATTATTATGGCACAATTATCTGACAAAGTATACAAAGTTATAAACCTATATAAATGTAAATGGATTACTGAATCTCTTGTATTTAAGGTTATTGAACAACCTTCATGAAAAATTAACTTTTCATTTATTATACTAAACTCAATTTTACTGTCACCAATGGCTTTGTCAAAGATTACATCACTTAAACATATTTTAATTGTTGATTTTTTTCCTCATGGAGTGTCATACAAAATGCTTTTTTCATTCCACACTGAACTCCAATACTTAGATGTTTAGAAATATGCAAGAATCTTAGAGTCCACAAACATCTGACATCAAGAAAGAGCATGTTTATTGATTCAAGCAATTCCACAATTTGAAAGGTGATCCAATAACTGCCTATTCTTTTTCAAACTCAAAACACTTTAAAAAAATCATGGTCTTACATACACAGATTAAAACTCTGCATTAAAACTAATATAAATTGACTGCTACTTAACTCACTACCCTGTGCATTACTCAGGTAAAATATCCCATCTATAATGGAATTTAAAAGCCTTTTAGAAATACTGTCATAGACTGAAGAATAAATTGATGCACTCTTAATAACTCTAAATCACCAAGCTCTTTATGCCAAGAAGTGTTGACAATACCAACTTCAAGGTCATTGTCAACTTGGTAAGTCATTAGCAAATAAAATATGGCTTAATTGAAGCAAACTCAGCAAGGAGCTGCATTATTTTAAGTGAACGTTGCAGTATAACTTGAAGAAGAATTACTAATCGCCACTCCCGTTGACAATGAAATAGATGAAGAAGGTGCTTTGTAACTTTTTTCTATGACTTTCCCATAATTAAATATGGAAATAGATTCTGTGAAGAATTAAAAGTCCCAGAGTGCATTAATTTCAGGCACTAATGGACTGCCTTCCAGTGTTGAAGCACACAGGTAGTTCCCAGCATGATTCTAACGTTAGCTAATATGTCAGTGTCAGACTCCAGACGTATTCTTAGCTTGAATACCCAACTCTGAAACGCAGATTTGGGATGATTCCACATTCTGTTTTAAATGGAAGCAAAATATGTGTTTCATATTCTGAAATGATACCTAAAACTTTATGTATGTGTAGTCATAAAATGGTTTGGATTAAAGCTGTGATCTAATTGTCTGAAGATGTGGACAAACTAACTACATACATACACACATACGCACAGCTGATGGAGCTTTTATAATCAGCTCTCTACACTACTTCATGAAATGTGTAATTTGTGAAAAAAACTACAATTTTGTATAAATGTATGTTTTTATATATATTTTAAGAAATCTAAAAAAAAAAAATCATTCACGTGATTTAGCTATTTTTCTTCCCTTTTCCTAACTTGAGCTGCCAATGCCACCATCTTCATAACGGGATAAGCCTTTTGCAGATCTGTTACTTTAGCACAGAGAGCAGCTCAGGTCAGACCTCTCCATTCTGCTGCTCTATTCATCCAGTCTGTCCTCATCACATTGTACCAGTTCCCTCCAACCTGTATTTTATGGGCAAGTAGCCCGATTTCCAAAGAGCTCCCCAAGTCCCAAGCCTGAGACTCCCACCAGTACATCACAGCAGCGGTCAATATGTAAACTCTTCATATGGCTCCCTGGAAGAAACACAGAAAATAAACCACTACTTTTTTAAAACTAATTCTTAGAGCACTGTGACACCAGATTAAACAACTTCAAGTATTTGTATTATAAAAATAGCAAATAGTTATTTTCATTAAAGTCTCTGCAGAGCTCCCTCATTATCAAAGGGTCTGGCCCAGTATCACAAGGAGGAATGACAGATTTTTATTAGTACTGCATAAGCGCCACCCCAATCCACCAAAGTACCTAAATAAGTTTATCTTAAAGCATGTGAGTATTAGTGATCAGGGCTACTCACATGCTTATAGTTATAACTCGTTTAAGTGCTCTGCTGGACCGAGGCCTTAGATCAGGCTGAAACTCAAGAGTGCTTTGGGAATTCAATTGCTTATCCAAAATAGTACCCATGGGAAAAGACTAGGCTAACCCAGCGGAGTATCATGAGAACAGTAGCAGATGAGGGAAAGAAGGATCAGAAGGGAACGTCTGGACTAAAGTAGTGCACACATTAATATAATGAGAAAAACTATACAGCTCTCCCACACCATCTCTCTATAAGCAAAGAAGCTCAGTAATCTAGGAAAAAGAGAAAGCAGAAATAGAAAAACAGATTACCACAGGCACTGCATATACACAGTGAAAGAAAAGAATACCTGAAAAATATTTTAAATATGTTAACTTATTTCACATCTTTTTCTAACGTTGTTTTACATTGTTTTCTTAACTGTGGAGCACCTACGCCTCTGATTGGATGAAGGGAAACAATAAGTAAAATATATAATTTGAACAGATACAATATATAGTTGTTCTAAAATCAAATTTTCAGAAAAGTTATTCTAAAAAAAGGAACTCATTTATTAGTATAATAAAACTCTCTGGTTCTGAAATGCTGGTGTATGTCTACTGTATATGTTCACTGATGAAAACACAGACTGGGATTGTTATTATGTAGTCCAACTAGCAATATTTTCAAAATCAAGATATTATCAAATCCTACATAAACTATTATAGTGTTAAGCACACACAGTTAGAAAGATTATCATCTGTAATATATAACTAACTGTTTCTATATTGAAACAGAAGTTACAAAACACAGCCTTATAGTGCCCCTACATGAGAGAGCCCTCAAGACAAATGAGCAGTTGCCCAGTTCGACCGTTTGAGCCCAGTCAGACACAAAAGAATAAAAATACTTAAACATGATTACTTCTATCCCACACAAGGTTGTAAGCCAAGTCAGTGGGAGTTTTATCATCGCCTTCAGCACAGCCAGGTTCTCACCCTTGGTCTTTGTCCATTCCCAAAAATGGTATCCAGATCTAAAACCAGGAAAAATGATTAAGGAAATCAACCAAAAAAAAAAACCAAAAACAAACCACCACAAGCACAAAAAAAATGCAGAGCTGCCTCACTGTAAACTTTCATAACCTATTCGTAAAGAAAGCAAGTTAGAGATAGGAATAATTGGCAAGATTATCCACACTCATTTAGAAAAGCACTTAGGCACCTTGTGTAGATAGGTGTTGATAATCCCCACCAATAAGAGAACCGATATTCTTCTGTATTCCCTTGCAAAGTGAGTTGTTTTTTCCCCCTTCTTCAACCAATGAAGGATACAGACCTAGTCTGTAGACTGAAATCCGAAGTTCTGAGAGAACCTCTCTACCTTTGTTATCTACCTCTCCTCACAGAACAGTTACCTCGGAAGCAGTTAACCCTATATGAATACAATCAGACTTGTCCACAAAATGGATAGAAAAGTCTCACAGTGCAAAACACTTGATAGTGTCAGGCTAAAAACACCCCAAATATATATACAGTATAGAGATCCAGTAGTCACGACTTTGATGAAACTACTTGAGTGGTGAAGAAAACTTTACTCAACTCCATAATAGCCAAAGTATTATTTTAAAAATTCTTTACAAGACTACTTGCCATTTATAAAAGCAACCTGTACAGAATTCTCTATCCAAAATTTCAGAAACCCTATTGTGTCCACTAAGCTCAGCATGGATCAAAATGTTAAAAAAATTATTCAGATGTATCAGTTACTAAATGATAGACAATTTTTTTAAAAATCAAAACCATTTAAAGGGGTTTTTTTGGAAACCAGAATACTTTCATTTATTCTTTTACATTTAGAATGTAAAATGTCTAAATAAATATGATTTTTTAAAGTTATACAAAAATGTGAATTTTGAATAAAACCTTGTATAGCAAACTTTTTCCAGAGTGCTTTTCATCCCCTTTTAAACAACCAACATACAGTAAGGTAGAATGCTCCAGTGAAACATCTGAGGTCTGAGAGCCAGCAATTTTTAAGTCTGAACCACGTTCAAACACTAATTTCACTGTGCAGCTTTGAATGTCATTTAATCTATCTGTAAACTGAAATAAAATTTACCTTAATCACACAGGCATTTTGTGAGGTTATTTATGTTCGCATAGTACTTTGGAAATGTGAAGTATTATATGAAGACTCTGCTCTAGCAGCAAAGTAATACACCATAGAAAATGGGATTTCAAATGGAAAAGCTAACAACTTCAACTCCTGTTCAATGTTAGCATAAAACACTTGGAAACCATTAGGAATGGAGTCAACTTACGGACTCTGCTGCCCCCTAATGCACTTGCTGGAAAAATAGTTATAGGGAATGAACACTAACTACAAAGAAGTGCTGAATTAGTCCCATATTTATTTTTGTTAATTACAAACTAAAAATGACTGTCTTCCATTACTACGAATAAGGTGAAGTTTTGAATAATAAAGGCTATGTGTAAATGACTCAAAACCACAGTGCAACTGTAACAGTGATTATATGCCGTCAGGGCCGGCTCTGGCTTTTTTGCCGCCTCAAGCAAAAAAAAAAAAGGTGGCGGGGTAGCCAGAGCAGCGAAGCAAAATAAATAAATAAATAAATGGACAGAATGCCGCCCCTTAGAATCTGCCGCCCCAAGCACGAGCTTGCTTGGTCAGTGTCTGGTGCCGGCCCTGTATGCCGTTCCGCTAAAATACAGAACTTCATATTGTATGTCGTTCACGACAAATGCCACTGACTGGGACGCTCACCAGCACCTTCATCACTACCCAGTGAACCGCACTGCCTGGCTAATTTAGGGAGTTTTACAGCCACAAACACACACCAGGCTGCTTATCTTTCATCAAGGTATGTATTTATTCCTCTCTTACATAATAATATTGTGCAATGCAGGCTTACAGCAACAGTAGGCTTCCATGCAGCCCTCACTCCACCGCACAAGCTCACCCTATGAGACTCCTTCTGAGTTACCCCTTGCTTCCTATTTCCTACCTCTATATTCTCCCCAATTACCTTGTTAGCCCAGTGATTATCACCCAGGTGCTCCCAGTCCCCCAACAGAAAGTGTATAATTGCCCTCAGCTGGGCCTGCTGTCGTCTCCAGTCTGCAGCAATGTCAGTGATAAGGATGCTGCTGACTGTCACAGACAACAAACAGAAATGGGCAAAAATTTACACAAGACAAAAGAAAAAGGAAAAGCT
>ML677328.1:4506616-4526376 GCA_007922305.1 Dermatemys mawii | reverse complement strand
AAATCCATTCCAGGTGATCACCAAAAACAAAGTCATCCCACCAGAAACCCATAAAGAGAAAATCCTTGTTAACTTACAAATCTTTTAAAGCAGAAATCACCATATAAGCCTGATGTGAGAGAACCAACAAAAAACATAGCACACCACCCATCGAGAATAAAAGTGAAGTTAGCATCACATTGTTAATAACAGGAGATCCTTCCCCTTCCTGAAGGACTAGAATGGTCATTGGTTCCCTGAAGGATCAGGAAACATCAGTATCTAAGGTGTGACTGCCTTTTGGTTTTGATCAAGAAATTTCCCTCTTGGGGGTGCAGGACATCCAGTTCATCAATAATAGGTAAGTACTGAATCTGTTTGGAGGAAGGACCCACCTCCGGGCATTTTTATTCCAGATCTAAGCTTCAAACCTCCCCTCCACATCCATGGCTCCATGCTTTTTTGCCCTGCTAATACCCATAAAGTACCTGCCCCAATGGACTTTTCCAGAAACTAGGCCTTCTAACGGGTCTAGTTATGCTCTAATAAAAGTATAAGGGAATTTAATCAACAGTCTATTCCTTTCAGATGGCAGAGCAGCTGTTGCTACCAACAGCATAATAGTAACTTTCTTTTCCTTTCTCTCACTTACCCACTGGTTAACATTTCAGGGGTCTACTTTCCCATATGGGCTTTATAGAATTCTAAAGCTTTCTCTTCACTGCCAAAAAAATTGTGTTGTGTTTTTACTGTGCATTAACTAACACAGATAAGCTATCCCACTGCAAAATCCTAGTGAAGACATGGCACTGCCATTTTTAATCGCACGGTGAGCTAGGCAAGGTCAAACGTATTCTCCTCATCCATGGTCAACTTCTCTTATTAACCTTGTGATAAAAGCTACAGTGTCATGCCTTCACTAGGATTTTACAGCAGGATAGCTAATGCATGTTAGTTATTCTATGGTAAGGAGAATACTTCGTTTTCAGCAAAGACATAGCATCGGCTTTAGGGGCTTTCAGCTACAGAGGGGATTTATCTGTCTGAAAATCCTTGAAGACAGTAACTAATATTTTGGGTAGGCAGCCATTTGGATCAAACTAAAACAACCAAAGATTGGACTACATGTCTTCATAGGACACTTAAAGACATTGTCCCAATGTCCTTTGGAATAAACATTCTTTGCAAATCAACTGTGAAGTCAAACAGCTAAATTCCTAATAAATCTGTGAAAATTTTAATCCATACTATTTCAATATTCTGATTTATGTTGACATTCTACTGCAGAAAAAAAAAGTAGCATCTTGGATGGGTAGGTAAGTATTATGATTAAAAGAGGAAAGGTGGTCGCCAAAAGTCAAAAGATGCCATTTCTGTACTAGTGAGTTGTACAGACTTCCTTGTGGGATCCTTTTTTATTTTGGACTCATGTCTTTTTTTTTCATTAAAGTTTCCAGATTTTACTAAAGAACATACTAGGAGGTTTGTGTTTGTTTTTTTTTCCGGTGCTAGTTTTTTATTCTTTAAAAAATAAACAATGGTGCCAAAGCAAATTAAGATCCTGAAAACACAGCCATAAAAGCTCTTGTGTTTCAAGGAGTAGGACAACTAGGCAGTGTTTCTCTACTGCCATTTCCCAATCTCCAGCACTTAAGTAATTGTCATCAACCAGGGTTGAATTACAAGTGAATGAGACTTCCCTCAGATGTCTTTCCAGACAGTGTTACTCATTCTTAAATCAGCTTACAAAAGAATTAACCTCAAATTAGAAGCATGTGCACTCGTGTCTCTAAACTTCAGGATAAACTTTCAGCTTGGAGATACAATCACACAAAGGTCTGAGCAGTTTGCCCCAGATAAAGCATAGGAATTAAGCACATTCATAACTTTAACTACGTAAGAAGTTTCATTAAAGTAAATGGGACTATTCACATACTTTTAGTAACATATTCACTTAAGTGCTTTGCTGGATATGGGCCAAATGCTCAGCATATTGCAAGATCAAGCCCTTGCAGAGAAACTACAAAACATAAGTCAAAATCATACTGCTTTAAAATAAGATGATGACAATGATACACAAGTATTCCAGGTTCTGAATGGGACTGTGCTCTAATGGTTATAGACCAGCGGTTCTCAAACTGGGGGTCACAACCCCCCTAGGGGTCATGGAGCGATTCCAGGGGGGTCACAAGCCCCCGATGCATTCGGCGGCATTTCGGTGGATGCTCCGAATGCGGGACTGTGTCCGCTGAAAAGCCACTGAGTGGAATTCTTCCGCTTTTGGCGGCATTTCGGCAGACACAGAGAGAAACGTTACGTGTCCGCCTGAATGCCGCCGAAACCGGAAGAGTTCAGCAGACATACCTGGGGTGCCAGCGGGCACGGCACACCGAAAAGGGGTCATGAACGTAAGAAGTTTGAGAACCCCTGCTATAGATCCTCCTGCATCATCTTCCCAACCTGCCCCATCCTGAGTCCATAATTCAGAATGTCCTAACTTTAGCCTGTGCCCTTATGTCCCTATTTCCCTCTTCTCCTGTTCCTGCCTTCCCTCTCTCTTTCCTCTTCCTCATCTATCTACACTCTCTCCACTTCCTCCTTTTCCTCCACACTGCCCTGGCACTAGCAGGAGATGCATTGAGAGTTCAAAAGAGACAGCCTTCCTTGCTTTTAGTTGCCCCAGCAGCCCACATCATTCTTTGTGATAACTGGCAAATAATGAGATTATTAATTACTCTATGCATCATGCAAAGCAACCTGACAAAAATACAGAAGACTACAAAGCAAACTATGGATAAGTATTTGACTATTGTTTACTTGCCATTAGTTTTATTTCATCTGTCACTCATTCAGAGAAAAGACAAGGGTGAAGGGGAAAAATGGTAGTATTCCACTCTAGCTCTGGCTGCAATCCCAGAGGAAATGAATATTTTTGATAAAATTATCAACATCAAAATAGTTTGTCAAAACATGTAACTTCAGCATAAACAGCCTGTTAAATATAGAAGTAGGGCCCTACAAAATTCATGGGTTTGTAGCATTGCCACCTTTACTCCTGTGCTGCCTTCAGAGCTGGGCAGCTGGGGAGTGGCAGCTGTTGGCTGGGCGCCCAGCTCTGAAGGCGGTGCCCCACCAGCCGCAGCACAGAAGCAAGCATGGCAATACCATACCATGCCACCCTTAGTTTTGCGCTGCCGCCTTCGGAGCTGAGCGACCAGAGAGTGGGGGCTGCTGACTAAGAGCCCAGCCCTGTGGGCAGCAATGCAGAGGTAAGGGTGGCAATACATACCATGCCATCCTTACTTCTGCACCATGCTTACTTCTGTGCTGGTGCTGGCTCTGCCTTCAGAGCTAGGCTCTCTGCGAGCAGCCACCACTCTCCAGCTGTTCAGCTCTGAAGGCAGCAGCGTCACCACCAACAGCAGTGCAGAAGTAAGTGTAGCAATACCACATCCCTGCCTACAATGACCTTGCAACCCCACCCTCCAACTCCTTTTTCGGTCACAACCCCTACAATTACAACACTGTGAAATTTCAGCTTTAAATAGCTGAAATTATGAAATTTACAAATTTTAAAATACCAAAGCCATGAAATTGACCAAAATGGACCATGAATTTGGTAGGGCCCTATATATGAAGCAGCTTGTATCCCTTAAAGCTATTGTTTCAATCTGTCTGTAGACTCATTAAGACAAGAGTCTCAACTTGGTATTCAGAAGGATAGCTTTGCCATCAAAAGAGCTAGAAACTGAATTTATTTGAAAAAAGGAAAAAAAAAGAAATCTTGAATTCTGCAGAAATTGGTGGGACTGGAAGAGGATGGTTTGTCCAGCCCACAAGCGGATTCCTTCTTAATTCAGCCCTTGTTCTCTTTACAACACTGTTTGCTAAACTAGTGGCTACTTTCGTGTTCCCTTTCCAGCCAGGTGGAACTAAAAGAGGTAGTAGCAATAACTTTTCAAATCTATACTGTTTTCTGTTCTTGTGCTAAATTCAACAACAGTGAAGGAGGTCCCACAACTTATTTCAATGGATTTGTACCCATATAAATCAAAAATTAAATTGGCTCTATAGCCAGCCCAAAATATATAATGGTACCAATACCATTAATTTTCACTCTTAAGAGAAAACATATGACAACATTTTATAGTTAAAGCTCAACCTTAAATTATTTTGTAATCCTGTGGCCAGTCTTATGAAATTGTTCTAAAATTACTTACAATTACTGGTTGATAATATGCTGGACCCAATGTCACATCTCTTTGAGGTGGGTATTGTTTAATAAGAGTGCCATCCTCAGCTTCTTCATACCCAAATGCTTGGCCTGGAGAAGGGATAGAGGGACCATCCACTTTTCGATAGACTTTTATACTGCCAGCAGTCCTCTGTAAAAACAATTAGATTGTGCTTTAAATTAGATCAAACATATTCCACCCATGTTGCATAACTGAAGGTGAATGCACCCAAAGAAAAAGATACAGTCCTACACTATATTAAAAAAGGAGGTCTAGAATATTAACTTTTCATTTTTATATTTTGAGGCACATGTATTTTTAATAGATGTCTGTGTATTAGCGTATCAGTAAGTAATCAATGAACGTTATAATGTCACATACGTAGAAGGATAATAACAGTACAGCACTTTGCATTCATATAGTCTTCTTGGCAGAGTGAAAATTTTATTTTATTTTTCTGTGTAGACTTCCCAAATTTGATATTACCTCTTTTCAGCTAACTTCAAATTTCTGATTTGTTTATTTATGTGGATATAAATTTTATTAATAGTTTGGTAAAATAAAATTTACACTGTGATCTTTATGATTACATTAGTACCTTCTTATATAATTGATTGTAATCTCATTTCTTTCAGTGATCTATTGCTACCAAATGTGCAATAAACTTTGTCATTTATGACCTAAAGGTAATGCAACTGCCATGCTGATAAATTACAAATAAAAGTCATATGATGAAAGCTAGCATATAAAGTATGATACAATAACGCAAATGATGCAAAAAACATCTAAGGAGTTCTAGTCTATTTGAAGCTTACAACAGAAGCTTTTCAAAAACTTTCTGGTAACCATAAATGTTACCCACATAAATTAAAATGTTTCTATATCCCATTTCAGTAAATGTCAGACTACCAATCAGTGCTGAACATGGATTTTTGAGTCTACACACTACTCAA
Organism: Dermatemys mawii; assembly: GCA_007922305.1. Taxonomy (NCBI): domain Eukaryota; kingdom Metazoa; phylum Chordata; order Testudines; family Dermatemydidae; genus Dermatemys; species Dermatemys mawii. The sequence continues at coordinate 4,521,209 of ML677328.1, read as the reverse complement.
GTACAAACCAATGAAATTCTACTGCTCTGCCAGGGAAAAGGCCAGTACAGGTAATCACATGCACTGTAGCCAATGGGGAAGCACCAAGTAACCTTCTGACTGCTCCCTCAGGGTACATCTAATAGCAGTCGGGAGGTGTAATTGCAGCACAGGTAGGCCAGGTGAGCATCAGAACCACCAGGATATAGATTTTTCTGGGTTAGGTTGCTCTTGATCTCTCCTGTTGAAGCTTTCTACTTTGTATAGATACTTAAGTATTCCTCAGAGAAGGACCTTGAACTTGGTTCTCTCCCCTACCAGATGAGCATCCTACCCACCAGGCTACAGGCTATTTTCCTCAACCTCACCTGTTGACACCATTTCACTTTGCATAAATATGTAAATATCTCTTGGACCAAAGAGAAAAAGTGAGAGTTACTCTATAGCATGGTGACTGAGGCACTCATCTGGGAAGGAAACGTGGATGCACATCCCTCCTCTGAATTAGGCAGAGAGAAGACTATAGTTTTTGTGTGTAAGCAGTGTCAGGAATGAGATATATTCTGACATCTGGTGGCGAACTATGGGAATTGCAGTGAGCCTTGGAAAATAAGTCTGGGGCTGATCAATTTGCACAGACACACCCACTGCGCCTAGCCTGAGCCCACAGCAGCCCACATGGCCACTTCGGCTGATGAGGGAGCCCCAGTTTCTATGTTATTGGGGCAGGAATGATAAAGTGATGTTACTGTGATTATGTGAATGAAGGACTATGGACATGTACTTGGCCCTTGTTATGATGGAGGGACTCGCCATCATCTAGGTAGCACTCACAGGGCAAGGGCCATGCATTTTCAGAACATTGTGAGATCAAGAGAGGTTGTGGACAAGCACCTATACCTTTTGGTGAGGGCTCTGTCTGAGAGCCTCCCAGGCCTATGGCACCCTGCCTCTCTCCACTGTGGAATGTCAGAATTGAATTTTGCTTCTATTAGGAGCCTGGTTTCAGGCTGCTGAGCTGAAAATTGCTTTGGGCTCACTGGTGCACCTGCACTAAGGCTCCCCTACTGTGAGCTGAAATCACCTAAGAGCTAAAGAAATCACTGAGCACTGTCTTAAGTAGGGGGGCCAGAAAAAAGTGCAGTGTGGCTAGTGCAGCAGAGCAGTCTGCGTGTCGGCTAGCAGGACGGCTAGCGGAGTTGTTGGTGCTGCGGAGTGGCTGGTGCGGCAGAGCTGTCCGTATGTCAACTAGCAGAGCCGTTGGTGCTGTGGGCAGAGTGACGGGTGCAGCAGAGCTGTCTGTCGTCTAGCGGAGGCGTTGGTGCTGCAGGCAGAGTGACCGGTGCGGCAGAGCTGTCTGTGTGTCAACTAGCGGAGGCGTTGGTGCTGCGGGCAGAGTTACTGGCGCGGCACAGCTGTCTGTGTGTCGGTTAGCAGAGCAGCTAGCGGATCAACGGGCAGAGCGGTTCGTGGGACAGCCAGCGGAGCGGAGCAGAGCCGATTGCGGGGAGAGCTGCAGCGGAACCTCACAGAGAGGCGGCGCAGTCGGCTTCGGACCACGTAAGGTGCCCCTTGCCCTACCCTCCATTTCCACCCAGGCTGGGAGGTAAGACTCTGCAGATTAACTCCGGAACTCTGCACTGACCAGGAACAGAGACTCTTGGGCTGAGGGACTTTTGGGTGATTTTTGGATTGCTGGGCTCCAGAGACTTTTGGGCTGTGGGACATTTCGGGACTATTGGGTGATTTTTGGATTGCTGGGCTCCAGAGACTTTTGGGCTGTGGGACATTTTGGGGACTTTGGGTGATTTTTGGGCTACTGGAATCACAAACCTAAAGGAGGGGACACAGCCCAATCGGCTGGGGTGGTGGTTTGCCCAGGGGTTGGTGTATGACCCTAGTTGTGGTGTTTTTCCCAATTTCATGATGTCATTTATCTCCTGTTAATAAAAATTTCTGATACACCAATCTGTGCTTGCGAGAGGGGAAGTATTGCCTCTTTGAGGCACCCAGGGGGGGTGTTAGGATTTTTCCCAGGTCACTGGGTGGGGGCTCGAGCCAGTTTTGTCTTGTGTTGTTAAGAGGGAACCCCTAGGTACTGAACCCGGCCCTTGCTGCTTTAACCCGGCCTGGCAGAAGGGTTACATGTGTATACTGAAAGATTAGTCTTTTAAAAGATTTATTCTTATTTGAAATGGTTTCATAATAGTTCTATAGGTTATTGTTTCCTTCATTTTTCAGTATTTATTTTCCCCACATTAATTCAACTTCCTCCCATCACCCAATGTGTTTTGTGATAATTGTGAGCACCACTTTAAGTATACAATTGTACCACTTCAGGCTGGTTTTGAAAAGATTAAGTTCAGTAATATGTTTACTAGTGTTTTTATAATTTTTATGTTAACATTTGTGATTAATATCAAATTTTAGGAAAAAGAATAAATATGGTATAGTCCTTTTTCATTAACATACCAGTTGGCTATGTTCTTTTGGCTCTCTCTGCTTCCTGTTATTAATCTCTAATCCCACAGCAGAAGTTTGGTTATAGCTTCCAGGTCCTGGAGTGTCTGCACTGATCTCTTTGAAACGTTTTTCTTTGTTCTGCGGACTCTTACCACCTTTTATATTATTCTAAAAATATGAAAAATGAACATCCTATGAAATGATAAAGTAAAATGAATTATGAACTTCACAAGAACTTCACAAAATAAGAAAAGTTGATAGCCTGTCCTCTAAACTGAAGAGCTGACAATGTCTGCATTAATTTATATTAAAATACTCTAGATGGAAATCAATTTTCTTTTCTCAGTATTGTTTTACTTAATTTAGCATTTCATTAGAATCATTTCATTTTAAAATTTCTTACAGCAATATTCCTCAGTGAATTACCAGTATCCCTGTGCTTTCTAATGCAGTAAGATATTACTTGTTTTTTCTTTTTCTAGTAAAGAAAAAACACTATGTCATTTATCATTATCATCATCTATTTGTTCATATTGGCGGAGCACCGAAGAGAGCCCCAGACATGGACCAGGAGCCCAACATGGTAGGTACTGTACAAACAGAACAAAAAAATGGTCTCGGCCCTAGAGCCGCTACAATCTAATGCTGTGCCACCATAAATTAGAGCACTGGCTCCTTCTGTATCAATAGGTTTAAACAAATTTGAATTGAATTGTACATACAAAAGCTTCTGCATTTTCAATACACTGGGTCCAGATTCAATAGGTTGTGTTCTTCTTATCAGTTACTGAGAAGTAGCAGCAGCAGCACCAGTAGTAAACAAGTTCCTCTGGCTTTTAATGAGTGTCTGTCACTTTCCCTTCTTGGGGGGATAGGCCTTCAAGAAAGTGAAGGGGTATGAGGAGAAAGTCCAAAGGGGAGAAAGGAGGTTCTGATGCCCGACACCTTGAGACAGTACTGACAGAATTACAACTCATGTAGCAATTATAGGGGTTAGAATTAGTTCATAATATGAATAGCTTTTGCCTTTTTCTTCAAAACACAGTAGAAAAAACAAAATGAGGTACTCTTTCTGTCTCAATTTAAAGTGAACCTCAAAGGAGCACCAAATACATTATTTCAGTACCAGTGCTGCTACTGTGCCAGACAAGCATTGACAATAACAGCACAACTTATCCTTAACTAATTAGTAAACCAGGAGTAACAGAAATTCATTTTTATAATTACTCTACAAATGCAAATTTTACAGAAATTTAAATTGTCAGAAATTGCTTGGTTTACTTCGTTTACTTCATTTTACCTGTGTTGTTTTACGTTATATCACATTCCATCACGTATGCTGCATTATGTCAGACTTCATAGAATGCAATATTAGTATGATATTAACTAAACAAAGTAACATAATATCTTATGACGTATCAGGGAAGAAAGGAATAAAATGTCTTTCTAAAACAGGTTTACTTGTGCACTGTTTATAGTATTTCCCCACTACCGCTACCCTGACATAAAAGAAAATGACTGTCTACACGTTCCACATTAGATGACTGATAATCAACTCTAAAGGGCTTGTCTACACTTGCTATAAATGCATTGGCAGTCGATTTTTTCGATTTAGTGGGTCTAGACCTACTAAATCGACCACCGATCGCTCTCCAGTCAACTCCTGTACTCCACCTGAATGAGAAGAGCAAGGAGAGTTGACAGAGAGCTTTCCCAGTTGATATCACATAGTGTGGAGTCCGTGGTAAGTAGATCTAAGTACATCAACTTCAGCTACGTTATTCACATAGCTGAAGTTGTGTAACTTCGATCCATCTCCCCCACCCCCCATAGTGCAGACAAGATCTAAGTACTGCCAAAGCCCTAAGTAACTTTTCCCTACACAGCTAATTTACAATTACTTTGTCTGAAAACAAAGTAAAGATTAATATATATAAACTGCTGTTTTACACTACAAATTAAAACAGAAGTAAAATTCAACAGGAAAATAAAACATGAGGAAGAGCACCGAAAAGACCTTCTGATACTTTTAACTATGATTGCTGTTATAGCGTGCTAGTATGAAATTGATTGTATTACTGCCTTTTCCCACTGGAGGGTGTAAACTGTAGTCAGCAAGTCTTAAAAGAGCCTGCAATGGAGAAGATCAAAAAAACAAGTATACTACCTTACAATGACATATCCATAACAATGAATTTTTTCACTGTAAAACAGTAGCACATTTTGGAAATGGTTCAATGCTTACACTAATTGCATTGTTTTTACATATTTCATAATTGCTAACAGATAGCATGAAAGTCATGTTTTGTTTTCATTCCAAAAGTGAACACTTGTAAAGTCAAGTGTTTAATACCTCATATTAATTAAATTTAAAATATGTATTTACTTTGAGATTGTTAACTTGCAGACTTAATTATTATGCACAGTTATAACAACTTCAGCTGTGTGTTATAGGCACTGGCCCAGTTTGGGGGTAGTAATGAGCAGTACTGCTGCAGAAAAGTAGTACCCATCCTCAGCTTCTGGCATACAGAGGAGCAGCATACTCTTCCCACACAACTGGCCAGCTTTGGCTGCGGATACAGGAAGGACGACCAGGAGCCCCACCATCACTCCATCCACTTCTGAGTGTCTTGAGCACGCAGGAGAATACTAGGAAGAATCAAATCTCTGTACTCAAAAGAGCTCAGGGACTGCAATTGTGGCCAATTACTGTGCCTGTGGATGTAGGAGTGAAGGGAGACTTCTGGTACTTTTTCCACCCTTACAACATCCTCAGAGCAGCCAGATACAATCTGGACCTATATAGTCATTAAAGCATTTCATTTCTATAACCTTACAAGTGATTTTGATCAATTTAAATCTAATAAATATATCTAACTAACAAGCAAACAGTGTTTTCAGCTAAATGGAGAATGAAGGAATTAAATAAAATTCCAGCTTCTCTTTAATGCTAATATTATTATTGAAATCCTAAAAGCACACATACCATAGAGCAGTGGTGCACAAACAGGGAGATATGGCCCCCTAGGGGGCTACAAGAGGTTCTCTGATGGGGTACCAAGAAACTGGGATCCCACAGATCCTGTGGGATCCTATTGATCTTGAAGGACTTGCTGCCATAATACTGGAAGGGGAATAAAAATAGAGTGGGTAGTGTGGGATAAAAATAGAGTAGGTATTGCAGGCTGGGGATGGGAGTGGGATTTAAAAAAAACAGTCTTCCCACACCACAAACAACATGAATGACCCGGCCAGCAGCTTCTGCTCTCCAGGTGTTCAGCTCTGAAGGTGGCATAGGCACTGACTCCATGTATGCTCAGGGGCTGGAGCACCCACGGAAAAAAATTAGTGGGTGCTCAGCACCCACTGGCAGCCAGCTCCCTCTCTCCTCCCGTAGCATCTCCTATCCGCCGGTGGCCCCAATGATCAACTCCTCCCCATTCCTCCCAGTGCTTCCCACCTACCATGATCAGCAGAGCCTGAGGCAGAGCAGGGGCAGGAAGAGGCGGGGTAGAGGTGAGGACTTAGGGAAATTAGTCAGGTGGGGCAGGGCCTTGGGTGGAGCAGGGATTTGAGCACCTTGGGGCCCAGAGCAAGACAGCGCCTGTGGAAGGTGACACTGCCACCAGCAGTGGCACTGAAGTAAGGGTGGCCTATTTTTTTCAATTCCACTCCCATCCCACCCTATAATATCCACTCCCACACTGTTAAATTTTTATCCCTGCTCCCCCTATTATGGCAGAGGGATCCCAGTACTTTGCCAAAGTAGAGCCCTGACAAAGAAAACCAAAACGCTTTCAGATTACTAGTAATGGAGGGAGGGGGCAACAAATTCCATGAATGGTAAATGGGGCACAACTGGAAAAGTTTGCGCACCACTGTAATAGAGTATACAAAAACCTCCAACAAGCTGGAGAAGGTTCCTCTGCCTTTACGCTCAAATAACACTGCTCTACAGCCAAAATGCTTCTGAAATAAATGTAGTCAAACTTTACTAATTCTGGGTCACTGAGAACAAAAATGATGCTTAAAATTGTTGATTGGCTCTAGTTTTCAAGATATGCTATTGGGTCAGTATATACAACTCTTGACATGGGAATGGCGGAGGATAAGTGAGTTATAAAGGGAAGGGATCTCAATTTAAACCAGAAATGACTAAAATACATCTTTGACTGGATCTATGAATAAATCTATGACTGGGTTTGGACAGTACTTGCTTTTTAGGCAAAACAATGAATGATGCAATCTGAAGCTGGTATTGCGTCATACATGATATGAATTGCATCATGTTATTCCTAGAAGTCATGGATGATGCAATCATAACGAAGCTTACATCACTCTGCTGAACAAATTGCCCTATATCAGCTCTAGAAATCATACAGTGTCGTGCTCTCTTATTTGTCAGTGTTTGATTTTGCAAAGGGACACATTTCTGTTTAGCCAAAGTGAGCAGAGATGCCTTGTACTTGTGTGAACAGTGCAGATAACTTCTGCTATGTTTGTGGTGAAGCGACTTTTGCATCACAAAAGCACAGTATAACCACTATGGTTAAGAAAGCCTATCACCTTTATTTTGGCTGCAAAATTGGAGATCAGGACAAGAGGTGGGCCCCACACATATGCTGCAACACTTGTGCAACAAATCTTCGCCAGTGGTTGAACAGGAAAAGGAAATCTATGCCTTTTGCAGTGCCAATGATTTGGAGAGTGCCAACAGATCATACCAGCAATTGTTACTTCTGCATGGTGCCTCCAGATGGGAAAGATGTGTCAAAGAAGAAAAAGTGGACTGTGCGTTATCCAAACATTCCATCAGCTATACGCCCAATACCCCACGGAGAAGGAATGCCGGTTCCTGATGCACCAGAATCATTCTCACTTGAGTCAGACGAGGAAGAGGATGAAACTTCTGGTCCTGAACCATCAATGTCACAGGACCCACATTTTCTCCCATCCTCCTCCTCTGAACCACACCTCATAACACAAGCTGAACTGAATGACCTTGTCAGGGATTTGGAACTACCCAAGAGTAAGGCAAAGCTGTTGGGCTCCAGACTACAGCAGTGGAATCTCCTGGCAGGTGATGTTCGGGTTTCCATGTTCTGTGACCGTCAAAAGGATCTTGTCCCATTCTTATTCATGGAAGGTGATCTTGTAGCCTGCAACAACATCGATGGTGTGATGGCAGCCCTCAACATCGTTCACGATCCAGATGAGTGGAGACTCTTCATTGATTCATCGAAGACGAGTCTTAAAGCTGTTTTGCTGCATAACGGCAGTGTTTTGCCATCAATTCCAGTTGGTCATGCAGTCCATATGAAGGAAACCTATGACAACATGAAACAACTTTTGAGGTGCATAAACTATGACCAACATCAGTGGCAGCTTTGTGGCGATTTGAAGGTTGTTGCTCTCTTGCTTGGTCTGCACAAAGTACTGCTGTTTTCTCTGCGAATGGGATAGTCATGCAAGAGATTCCCACTACATCAAGAAAGATTGGCCACTCCGACAGTCATTGGAGCCTGGGAGGAAAAGTGTTCAGCATCCACCACTTGTTGAATCAGGGAAGATTTTGTTACCACCCTTACACATCAAGCTGGGTCTGATGAAGAACTTTGTCAAGGCCATTGACAAAACACAAGCAGCTTTCAAGTACCTCCGTGGAAAATTTCCAAGATTAAGTGAAGCTAAGATAAAGGAAGGTGTCTTTGTGAACTTCTTCGAGATGATGCATTTGACCATGCACTGTGTGGAAAGGAAAGGATGGCATGGAAAGCCTTCCAATCAGTGGCAATAGATTTTCTCGGAAACAACAAGGCAGACAACTACAGGTTGTTGGTGGAAAACCTCCTCAAGGCATACAAAAGCCTTGGTTGCAACATGTCACTAAAGATACATTTTTTGCACACTCATCTAGATTTTTTTCCACCGAGCTGCGGAGCAGTGAGTGACGAGCACGGCGAGCGATTTCACCAGGACATTGCAACAATGGAGAAACGCTATCAGGGCAAATGGAGCCCATCAATGCTTGCAGACTATTGCTGGACAGTGACGAGATGCTCCATTTAATGAATACAAGCGACAAGCCAAGAAGCGCCAAGTAGACACTGAATAGGACTAAACTATGTACATAATAGTATTTTGTCTTTTGTTTCATAATACATTTTATTTATATAACCCTTTTGCTGATTTTTAAACTGTTACATAAACAGGACAGGTGAAATATTATCATACAAAGCAACCATAAACACATGAAAAGACCTAGGTTTACAATTTATGATTAAAACTCTATCTACACAATATACATAGACAAAAAATGTAAAAACTTAAATATCTTAGAAACAGTAGCCAATCAGTTGTTTTAATTGTCATATTTGAATTCAGCACATCAAAATACATAATAAATATCACATTTTATCTCTGAAGCAGATGACTTCTAAAAAATTGTAGACCAGTGTAATTCATCCAGCATTAACCTGAACTTCCTTTATTCTTACTGGAACCATTACTACGCAGTTCCATTTCTCAAAATCAATATAGCATTCATTACTGAAACTTCATGGATCTTAGCTCTTCTAAAATATTATCTGTTAGTATGTTGGGGCATCAAGAAATCTTGACACCATATATAAAGTACCCACTACTACTGGAAGTGAACCACATGAATACGACAGAACATCTAGGGGTTGGACAGCTAATTAAAAGCACTCAGAAAAAAACTGAATTTTTAACTGTCAGCAAGCATCCAGCAACATCATTGTTTGGGGGCATCAAGGGCTCTTTTGTCATTTTGCCTTGGGCAAAGAAGTATAGCAGTTGGGGAGAAGGGGAATGGATTAGGAGGAGGAAAGAATTATATATAAATAAAAGTTCTTGTCCAAATGATCACTTCCCATCATGCTGTCTCTTTCACTCCTGGCCAATTTAATTTTAGGAGCAGGAAGTTTATTAATTTGTTTCACTGAAATTTGTTATGAACATCACTTGTCATTACTGTTTTGAAAGTCAGGTTGCATATTTCCTCTCTCTTAACCTGTGTAATGCAATGTATATAATTGTACCTGTACTTGGGAAATATCATAGTGTCCTGGTCCTGGAACATCAGTCTCAGCATTTGGAATAGTAAATGCAAAGTCTCGAGTTGTCAAAGAAAGAAATGGAGCATACCCATCTGCAAGTGAGAAGGCAGGAAAAAAACCCAGTAAAACATATGCACTTACAAAGTTCGAGAAAGCAAACAGACCATATATGCTGAAAATTATTTTTCAGTAATGAAAATATTTGGTTCATCTAATTTTTCTGCTCCATTGAAAAGATAGGAAATATATAAAGAATAATATATGTTAGGGTGTGTGGCTGAAAAACAGTAAAGCTATTTTATAAGGCAGAAAGCCATCACCATAATTATATTTTAGACCTGAAGCAATTAACAGAGTCCAAAAGCCCATTCTCTATAGCTTCTCCAAACCCATCTTCAGGTTCCTGCTTGCACAGAAGAAATTAACAGATTTTAAGACCAAGAAGGCCCATTATGATCCTCCAGTCTGACCTCTTGCATAACATAAGCCATAGAATTTCACCAAATGCTTCCTGCATCATCAATTCCATTGATTTGGTTGACCTAGAAAGACATCTCATTTTGACTGAAAGACTATGAAGCAATGTAGAATCAATCCATGGAAGGCTACTGATCTCCTTCTCATGTACAGAGAAGTGTAAATTCACTACTCCCATATTCAAACAACTACACTGGCTGCCCACTCATTTCAGGATCCAGTTCAAAATTCCCTTTTCTGATTTTAAAATGCTCCATGAACTTGCTCCATTCCCTCCCTATAGATTACACTAGGCTCCTCTCAATCCCTTCACATAATCTGGCTACTGTTGCAGCTGCAGACAATTCTCACAGCCTTCTGCATCTCTCTACCTCATTGATCCTCCATTTCATTTAAAATCTTGAGTAAAAACATGCCTTGTCTCCTTTACCAACCTCTCCTAATTTCTGTCCCCCTTCCGCTGTTATTTAACTCTATGATATGCTATTTAACTTCATAAAGAGTTGAGATAGTTTGTATAAAAGATGTTATAAAGAGTTATTAATAGATTTCCTATATTTTAAACACACAAATGACCATTATGATCACCTTGTCTGATATCCCGCATGCCACAGGTATTATGTAGTAAGGTTGCATAGATGTACATAAAGTTATAGAAAAGTGTTTAAAATTGAGTTAATTTCCCTGTAAATAAAGTAATGTTTAATTACAACTGTATTTATTTTCAACTGGGATTTACTTTAGTTGTATTTAAATGCAATGCAGTCTCCTACTTCAGGCTCATTAGGGAAGTTTCCAGTGGATTTTTCATTTTACTTCTGGGATAAAGTAATGTTGATAGTGAGAGGGAAGATAAAGAAATAGGAGCAAATAAAAGAAGAAATTTTACATTTGTTTATTTTTAATGCTCCTCGCTTCCTAATACAGTAGACTCTTGATTATCCAGGATGATAGGGAAAAAATTAATCCTAGTTAATAAAATCCCAGATAATCAACATCCATAGGAAATATGGAAAGAGGGGGGTTACTTCACTTGTCATTCTGCACCGGGGCAAGGGGGTGTTGGTTCACTGGCTGCCCTGCGCCCTGGTGAGGTTTTTTTTTTTTTTTTTTGGTCTGCTTTGGGCAGCAACAAAGCCAGAGTCAGCATATTTTTTCTTGACATCCTGGTTAATCCACATCCTGGTTAACCCAATCCTGGATAATCGAGGGTCTACTGTACTTTCTTTAGTAAGATCCTCAAAACGGCCTTCAAGGGCTAAGACCAGTTATATGGTTTAAAAGGGATAAACACTGCATTTAATTTACCATTTTACAGATAAAATTAAGATAATTAAAATTAGGTAAAATATTGTATCTGACATCTCAATTTAGGGTTTTTTGGTGTTTTCAGAGGCTGTTGCTCTGATGACTGCCACTAGGGGACAACCTAATGAAGCCTGTATTTCTGGTATGGTCTTATAATTAATCCATGTTTAACTGCTACAAAAGAACACTTTAACTTAAACTTAGATCCATCTTGACTTTTGACTGCTTATTGGGAAGAGATGGCTGCTCATATCTCCTTTAACTTCAGTTTGTATCTGAGACTCAGTTCTATATACCTGCTTAAGAACATAAGAAAGGCCATACTGGGTCAGACCAAAGGTCCATCTAGCCCAGTATCCTGTCTACCGACAATGGCCAATGCCAGGCGCCCCAGAGTGAGTGAACCTAACACGTAAAGATCAAGTGATCTCTGTTCTGACATCCATTACCCCCCTCTGACAAACAGAGGCTAGGGACACCATTCCTGGCTAATAGCCATTAATGGACTTAACTTGCAGGAATTTATCCAATTCTCTTTTAAACCCTATTATAGGCCTAGCCTTCACAGCCTCCTCAGGCAAGGAGTTCCACAGATTGACTGTGCGCTGTGTGAGGAAGAACTTCCTTTTATTTGTTTTAAACCTGCTGCCCACTAATTTCAGTGAGTGGCCCCTAGTTCTTCTATTATGGGAACAAGTAAATAACTTTTCCTTATTCACTTTCTCTACGCCACTCATAATTTTATATACCTCTATTATATCCCCCCTTAGTCTCCTCTTTCCAAGCTAAAAAGTCCTAGCCTCTTTAATCTCTCCTCATATGGGACCCTTTCCAATCCCCTAATCATTTTAGTTGCCCTTCTCTGAACCTTTTCTAATGCCAGTATATCCTTTCTGAGATGAGGAGACCACATTTGTACACAGTATTCAAGAGGTGGGCGCACCATGGATTTGTATAAGGGCAATAAGATATTCTCCGTCTTATTCTCTATCCCTTTTTTAATGACTCCTAACATCCTGTTTGCTTTTTTGACTGCCACTGCACACTGCATGGACATCTTCAGAGAACTATCCACAAGGACTCCAAGATCTTTTTCCTGATTAGTTGTAGCTAAATTAGCCCCCATCATATTGTACGTATAGTTGGGGTTATTTTTTCCAAAGTGCATTACTTTACATTTATCCACATTAAATTTCATTTGACATTTTGTTGCCCAATCATTTTAGTTTCGTGAGATCTTTTTGAACTTCTTCACAGTCTGCTTGGGTCTTAATTATTTTGAGCAGTTTAGTATCAACTGCAAACTTTGCCACCTCACTGTTTACCCCTTCCTCCAAATCATTGATGAATAAGTTGAAGAGGATTGGTGCTAGGACTGACCCTTGAGGAACACCACTAGTTACCCCTCTCCATTCTGAAAATTTACCATTTATTCCTACCCTTTGTTCCCTGTCTTTTAACCAGTTCTTAGTCCATGAAAGGATCTTCCCTCTTATCCCATGGCAACTTAATTTACGTAAGAGCCTTTGGTGAGGGACCTTGTCAAAGGCTTTCTGGAAATCTAAGTACATTATGTCCACTGGATCCCCCTTGTCCACATGTTTGTTGACCCCTTCAGAGAACTCTAATAGATTAGTAAGACATGATTTCCCTTTATAGAATCCATGCTGACTTTTGCCCAACAATTTATGTTCTTCTATGTGCCTGACAATTTTATTCTTAACTATTGTTTCAACTAATTTGCCCGGTACGGACGTTAGACTTACCGGTCTGTAATTGCCAGAATCATCTCTAGAGGCCTTTTTAAATATTGGCGTTACATTAGCTATCTTTCAGTCATTGGGTACAGAAGCCGATTTAAAGGACAGGTTACAAACCCTAGTTAATAGTTCCGCAATTTCACATTTGAGTTCTCTCAGAACTCTTGGGTGAATGCTGTCTGGTCCCGGTGACTTGTTACAGTTAAGCTTATCAATTAGTTCAAAAACCTCCTCTAGTGACACTTCAGTCTGTGACAATTCCTCAGATTTGTCACCTACAAAAGACGGCTCAGGTTTGGGAATCTCCCTAACATCCTCAGTCGTGAAGACCGAAGCAAGGAATTCATTTAGTTTCTCCGCAATGACTTTATCATCTTTAAGTGCTCCTTTTGTATCTCTATCATCCAGGGGCCCCACCGGTTGTTTAGCAGGCTTCCTGCTTCTGACGTACTTAAAAAACATTTTATTATTACCTTTTGAGTTTCTGGCTAGCTGTTCTTCAAATTCCATTTTGGCTTTTCTTATTATATTTTTACACTTAATTTGGTAGTGTTTATGCTCCTCTCTAGTCACCTCATTAGGATTTGACTTCCACTTTTTAAAAGATGCCTTTTTATCTCTCACTGCTTCTTTTACATGGTTTTTCAGCCATGGTGGCGCTTTTTTAGTTCTTTGACTTTGTTTTTTAATTTGGGTATACATTTAAGTTGGGCCTCTATTATGGTGTCTTTGAAAAGTGTCCATGCAGCTTGCAGGGATTTCACTTTAGTCACTTTACCTATTAATTTCCGTTTAACTAAGCCCCTCATTTTTTCATAGTTCCCCTTCCTGAAATTAAATGCCACAGTGTTGGGCTGCTGCAGTTTTGTTCCCAGCACGGGAATGTTAAATGTTATTATATTATGATCACTATTCCCAAGCGGTCCTGTTATAGTTACCTCTTGGACCAGCTCTTGCGCTCCACTCAGGACTAAATCAAGAGTTGCCTCTCCCCTTTTGGGTTCCTGTACCAGCTGCTCCAAGAAGCAGTCATTTAAAGTATCGAGGAATTTGGTCTCCGCATTTCGTCCTGAGGTGACATGTACCCAGTCAATATGGGGATAATTGAAATCCCCCATTATTATTGAGTTATTTATTTTGACAGCCTCTCTAATCTCCCTTAGCATTTCATCGTCACTATCACTGTCCTGATCAGGTGGTTGATAATAGATCCCTATTGTTATATTCTTATTAGAGCATGGAAGTACTATCCATAGAGATTCTATGGAGCATGTGAATTCATTTAAGATTTTTAATTCATTTGATTCTACATTTTCTTTCACATATAGTGCCACTCCCCCACCCCCACGACCTGTTCTGTCCTTCCGATATATTTTATACCCCGGAATGATTGTGTCCCATTGATTGTCCTCACTCCACCATGTTTCTGTGATACCTATTATGTCAATATTCTCCTTTAACACGAGGCACTCTAGTTCACCCATCTTATTATTTAGACTTCTAGCATTAGTGTACAAGCACTTT
>ML677328.1:4434862-4501616 GCA_007922305.1 Dermatemys mawii | reverse complement strand
CCCCAGAGCCTGCCCTCGGGAACCCGCCCTGGAGCGCTCCCCTCTCCACCCACAAACCTGTGCCCATTCCCCCACCCACCTGCCCTGAGCCTGCTCTGCTCCCTGAAGCCTGCCTCACAACACTTCCTTTTCTTCCATAGGACCTGAACCTCCTTTAGGCCCAGATGCCTCACAAATACCCCCAGAGCAAAAGGAAACTGTGAGTGTGGGCAAATAAAGATTACTGTGTGGAGTGATGCTGGAGTATAGGTATCAGCTGTACATCAGTCCGTGATGGAACCCAAGTTCATTGACCCAGAGGCTGCAGTCCTTTAAAGCCAACTCTTTTAACTTGCCTACAGCCAAGTTTCCTGTCCAGTACAAGGGCTGGGCAGGAATATGGACTTTTGCAGCCTATGATGATTATCCCATTCCCATGCTGCTGGGAGAAGACTTAGCAAACCATGTGAGGCTAACACAAAGGGTGGGGATGGTCACCCGTAGCCAGGCTAAACAGGCCTCCACACCTAACTCCATTCCTCATCCTCCTACAAGGGCCCAGCCTGTGTCCCCAGATATCACAGGCCCGGGGATCCAGCCAGAGGTGGTGGAACCAGATCCCAGACCAAAACCTATGACAGCGGGGGTTGTAGATCCAGTTCCTGGGACCCAGACAGAACCACTCCAATAGTCAGAATGGGCAGAGCAGTCAGCACCAGAGCCCATGAATAAAACCCCACCAGAGTCAGGGGAGCCAGCACCAAGGGGCACCACAGAGCCTGCACCTGCAGCAGCAGCCGAACTGGTGCAAGAGGCTCAACTGGAGCCTGAAATACCACTTTATGGACCAGCCAACATTAATGCAAGCTGGCCCAGAAGGGTGCATGACGCACGCGTCTTTTGGAACACTGGCCTGTTCAAGAAGCTGCAAGCCAGGACTTTTTTCCCAGACAGCATCCCCATGGTAATATCCGCATGCTGTACTCTCCTTTATATTTATGAAGGGAAGCGTGAACGCTTCACTCAGGCATGGGCCTCGGAGGTTCAACACTTGGAGGCTGAATTTGCACAGCCAGAGAGCAGGGCTATTAGAGGGCTCACCGTGGGGCTGCAAGGATTAGGGATGCTTTGAGGGAGCATTTTGAGGCTGAAAGCCACCAGTAATGTCTGGTGCTCTGCACAGGAGTTAAGTGCAGTGGCTGTGTTTGGTACACTGACTTGCAGTGCTTGTTACTTTCCTGGGCTAAGGTATATTTTGCTTTATGCACTAATAAAGTATGTTTTCAAAGTAAAAAACTCCATTTATTGTGGAAAAAAAACCTTTTTTTGAAACACAGAAATACCAAATGGGCAAGGAGGTGGGGTGGGATGGGGACCGGTTCACTCACAGACTTGAGTATGTCCTGATTTCATACCCTGGAATTCAGTGCACTGAATGCGGCATTTATGATGGCTATAAGGCATGTTGAGGGGGGTTGAGTGCAATGGAAAAGGGTCATACTTTTTGTGGGTGGGTGGTGAAGCTAAGGGTGTAGGAGGCAGCTGGGGGCAGTAAGAACCCAGATGTTGGGAAAAGTGGGTTGGAGGGGACATGGGGACACAAGGGAAAGAGTTTTGGGATAAGGGCTGCGAGGGGAGGTGGGCAAGCACCCTAATGTTCCGCCTGCATGGTGACGAGCGCCTGGATAGAATCCGCTTGGTGCTCCATTATAGCAGTCAACCATTCCATGCTTTGCTGCTGGTGCATTGCGTTTTCCTGGTGGATCCTCTTTCCACTCTCCCTCCACTTCTATGCCTTTCGATTCTCTTCCACAGACTGCTGCATCACTTGATGCAGCATGTCTTATTTGCTTTTACACGGCCTCTTCCTGAGTCTTCTCAGTCTGTCGGCCGTCAATAAGACTGATGTCTGAGATCTCAAGGTTGCACCTATACAAGCAAAATGCAATACTTAACAGAGGCAGCATTGTACACACCAGACAGAGCACTGATTTCCCCGCGCTTAAGGAAGGCAATCACAGTCTATACAAAACCATAATTTGCCTGTCCCAAAGCGAGCACGCATTACCCATGGGAACCACAGAAATGGTGAGTAAGCACAGGGTCCAGGGGGACTGATTGTTTCATGGCTGTACTGTCCTCTAGGTTTCTGTGCCTTGGGGAGA
Source organism: Dermatemys mawii (assembly GCA_007922305.1). NCBI lineage: Eukaryota > Metazoa > Chordata > Testudines > Dermatemydidae > Dermatemys > Dermatemys mawii. The sequence goes on along the minus strand of ML677328.1, from coordinate 4,499,472 downwards.
GGCAACAGCTGCAGGGGGTGCCTACATTGAACTCTATCCCAACATTTTCCACAGGAGTTTGTCCTGGAAGATATCTCACCACTGAGGGTGACCAGGGAAGCAAGGGAGGGTCTTCTACTCCAATGCGGCTTCCTCCCTGGCCCTCATTCCACTTGCCTTGTGCAGCAATGGCCCCTCGTGGACACGTTAGCCTGACTGGGAGAAGAACCACACTGGCTCTCTCAGTAAAACTGCGTAGGTGCATTGCCCACATTCTGGCTGAAACTTCTGAAGACATCACCGATGCTGATTACCGCGATGTGATAGAGCACATCAGTGCCCTGTTCTGCATCTAGGCATGCATGCAACCCTGACCCTCCTCGCCCCAAGACCCCACACCTAAAAACGTACTTCCCAAAAAAAACAACCGCTCACCAGGAACCTCCTCTGTTGTTTGTCCTTCCCTGAGCACTGGACGCTGTGACTGGCTGCCTTCCTCCTGGCTCATGCCTCAAGGTGTCTCCTCCCTGTCTCAGCACCCTCACTCACGCTTTTCTCCTCCTCCTCCTCCCCCATTGCTGTGCTGGGCTTGGAAGTGTCCATGGTGGTCGTTGAAGTGGAGGTGGGATTGCCCCCAAGTATCGCGTCTAGGTCTTTGTAGAATTTGCAGGTCATGCACCAGAGCGGAGTTTGCGGTAGGCATTCCACAGCTCCTTTACTTTAACCCGACACTGCACCACATCCCGGTCATAGCCTCTGTCCATCATGGCCCTTGCTATCTGCCCATAGGTATTGTAATTCCTACGCCTGGAGCTCAGATGGGACTAGACAGCTTCCTCCCTGCAAACACTGATGAGGTCCAGCACCTCACCATTTCTCCATACTGGGGATCTCTTGGTGCGTGGAGGTATGGTAACCTAGAAAGTTGGGCTGAGAGCACTCCACAGCTGGCAGAGCAAATAGGAAGGGGATTTTCACAATTTCAAGGGAATTTAAAGGGCTGGTCTGATGGTTGGTCACCTAAGAACAGGGCAGCAGAGTTCAAAAGTGATGAGCAGAGTGGCTAGAAGAGGTATAGTGGGACACTTTCGGAGGCCAATCAGAGCGCATTAGGTGTTCACACTAGTGCGGCGGTGCTCCAGCGAGAGCACAACAAACGTTAGTCCTTTTGGGGAGGTGGAGTACCAGGAGCACTCCAGCCAGGGAGTCAGAGTGCTCTACGTGCCTTGTCGGTGCGGACGGGTAGAGCGCTCTTGGTAACTTTATTGCACTATAATGCCAAGTGTAACCAAGCCCTCAGTCTCCCCTTGACTGAGGGAGCCTGGGGTGGGAGGTGGGGGTCGGGTTGCATCATGCATTGTGAGTGCAGAGATCCCCTGACAGGGGGCAGTGTCAGGCCAGACATCACCGCAGCGCCTAACAGGGCTGGAGAGCGAGGCGGCTTCCAAGCGCTTGCAGTGACTGGATCCGGCCGCGAGGGGTCCCTTCCCTTCAGACACAGCCTGGCACGCCCCTGTCTGCCTCCCCCTCCCACACGTGACTGTCTCTCTCCTTTGAGAGGAAGGCAGGGAGGGGGAGGGGAAGGGGCACCAGCCTCCTCCATTCTCAGCCCCCACCCCAGCGACTACACTTCCCAGAAGGCGCCGCTCTCTCACTTTTCCCCGCCTTGCGCAGGCGCCGAACCCCTTCAAACGGTCGTGGGCTTCACGTGACCCGCTGATAGCCAATCGGGTTTGAATCTGATTTTTTATCCGCCCCCTCCCCTCCCCGCAGCGCTTGTGTGCGATCATTTCGATCTAAGATGGCGACTGTGGAACCGGTGAGTGTTTCATTTCCTCTGCCCCGCGCCCTGATCCCCGCTTCCCCTGAGCCCGGGCAGGGAAGGCGTCGGCGGTGAAGGAGGGAGCGTTCCGCCGTGGGGGGGCCCGGCGGGGGTTGATCCCCGCTGGGGTGGGACGGGGTGAGAGTGGGTCGGCAAAGCTCTGAGTAGCGCACGCGCGTGTAGGGGGACGCGCCGGCCTGTGCAGCGGTGGGCGGGAGGGGATGGGTAGATTCCGAGCCCGTGAGTTGGGCGCGTGGTGGAGATTGTGCCGTCACCACCTGGGGCCCGCCTGGCGAGAGGCCTGGAAAGCGAGGGAGGGGCGCAACGGACGCGGGGGGCGTCGCGTGCGTGAGGTGGGAGGGATCGAGGCGGGGGGGGGGGGAACCGGCGCGTGATGAAGAGGGGGCGCACGCGGCCGGGGCAGGGGGCGGGGACTGCCGTGCTGGGGCCAGACGCCGGGCGGCTGCGGTTCCTATCGTGCCAGCAGTTGCACGGTGCGCGCGGGGGAGGCCCGGCGCCTTCCCACGTGCGCTTCCGCCCCGACTGACCCGGAGAGACCCCCCCCTCCTCGTGCGCCCGCGCTGCCCGCTTCTGGCGCGACCCTTGCGAGTGACCGTGGCGACCTCTCCCGATCTGCGCTCTCGTGGGGTGGGGGGAGGAGGACCGGACCCCAGTGGCGCGGGCAGGGGCCGCGGCGCCGGAAGGTGACCCACGGAAGAGCCCCCGTGCCATCATGACTGCGCCCGCCCTGGTGCAGCCGGCCGGACGAGGCGCTGGCGGCGGAGCGGGAGTCACAGGGGAAATGAGCGTATTGCTGACCGCCCTGGTGCGGTCAGGCAGGAAACGCATTTCCTGGCCACCGAGGTGCGGGGCTAACAGGCTCCCTACTTCCTACATCGATTTCCGTGTCTCCCCCAAACTGCTGTGACAGCTGGGGAGTTTAGCCCTGGATTGACAGCATGGTAGTCTCCGTTCAGATGTCGAGCAAGGAGCGAGTGATGAGCTATCCGCCGCCTTGGAGTTACTCTTGGAAAGGGATCACTGTTCCCTTTCGGGTCTGAAGCATCCAACGTTAATGTGGTATGTTCCCTGTCAAATCCCGGCAGGGTAGGTAAGTATGTTTCAGTTACCAAGCTGCTGCCACATTACTGGGGAGGTGAACTCGGGACTCCTCTTGTGACATCCTGTGGCTTTGCACATATTTACCAAGTATTTTTGATTGTTTCAGTTTTAAGTAACAGAACTCCATGGAATATTACTACTTAGCTATTCTTTCAGCATTTCCTCTCTTCATTTGTGTGCCATCTCCAGCCATTCTCGATGCTTCATATGATGCCGTCTTTGATATACATGCTGATGTATCTCAGGGGATGGTCATCTACAAGATTGGGTATTGGGGTCTGGAAAAGAAGGTGGGGAAGAGGTAAAGAAGTTTTTTTTTTTTTCTTCCCCTTTTTTGGCAAGTTGTGATTTATTCTATTAAGTATTGAAAATATAATGTGAAAGTTGCTAAACTTTCCCATTATCTCTTAAAAATCAAATAAATGTTTTTTAAAGTTCAAGGATCAGTTTACTGTTTCATTTGACCTAATTATAAATAATCTTAACTGATTTTCATAGAGAAACAAAAACACGATTGCGTAAAACTATTCGCTGAAGTTTTCTTACTGTTTTATCGTGAAGTAAATGGAGCTGAAAACATACTAGACATCCATTTTCAATTAGTGGCTCTCTGCAAATAAACAAATTACTTCAAATATAAGCAAAAGATGAGTGAATTTAATATTTGTAAACAGTATCTAACATCCCTAGAAAAAGAAGTCGTTGACTTTCCACAGAACAGGAACAGACTAAGCAGCAACAGCATCAGTTCCCCTTGTTCACACAGTTTCCTCATGACCTGAGTTTGGGAGGAGCCACTAAAGGTAAAAGGATCAGTGTCTCCATGTTTATTCACTTTTTTGTGAAGGCCACTAAGATCACTAATTGCTGTGATGTGGGCAGCTGTCCACTAGTGATTGCACTGACACTAAAAGCATGTTTTGCTGAAGGAAGCAAATAGCAACCACTCTTGGTTACAACTGAACTTGAAGGTAATTTAAAATTAAAGGTTCCATTCTCCTCATTAGTCTCTTGCCTGTCCTCAATTTTTTTCTGTTTGATAAGGCTGACCAGCATATTTCTGTACATAAGTTGATAAATTGGCTAGGATGACACTCGTATGTAGTTATATTGTAGCCGGGTCAGTCCAAGGCTATTAGAGACAAGATGGATGAGGTAATATTTTTTATCGGACCAACTTCTGTTGGTAAGAGAGAAGCTTTTGAACTCTTCTTCAGGTCTATGCCCATGTAAGCTCTGTTAAATCTTGAAAGCTTGTCTCACAAACAGAAGCTGGCCCATAAAAGATACTACTTACCCACCTTGACTTTCTAGGGTGATACTTGGCTGTTTGTACAGTGTTAAAATACTATTTACTGTTGTACAGTTTAAAAAAAAGGGGAAACTGTTGAGCAGATAGAAGGCACTTCTGACGTTAGGGATTCAAAGTCTGGGACTACAGGCATATAAAGCCTTCATTTTTCTGTAGTTCCTGTATTATGCTGCAAAGGGAGAAACGAGCATTTTATGGAGCTGGGAGTAGCACCATACTTTGAGAACTTTCTGCAGTTGAGGCAGGGAATGTCTCTAAGGAAAAGGGTGTTAATTGCTTTAGCTTCGATTTGATTTTCCTTTGTTGCTGTTACATTTAAAAAACAATCTTTGGACACCTTTTTCCAGTTGAAAGCATTTGAGGTACAGTGCAAAATATTAAAGCTTATTCAGTGAAAACATCTGTTATCAATGCAAGTATGATTCTACGAAATAACATCTATAGTGTTAGTATTCAAACAACTAATTCCCAAAACATTTTTGTTTATAAATTTTCAAACTTCTAGAAACACACTTTTCAGTACAGATCTATATCCTTCCTCTTCCGCTTTCCGTATCTGCTATTGAAAAAGGAAGGAGAAAAAAAAACGAGGGAGTTGAAAAGCAAGTTTTTCCATACAATTTTAATTTAGCCCTCCTGTTTGCAAATCAGCCAGTTCTAGTAGACATTAAAACACACATACTTTGGTTGATGTAGATTTCTCCCAAAATATCTAAAGAGCTTAATATAGTGTTTAAAATGCTTTTTCTTGCTAACTGTAAAGATACATTTTGTAATGGAAATGAGTATATTTAAAGTTGTGCACTTATATGCTGACTAACCCTAAAATAAAATATATATGAATTTGTATACATTTTACAATCATAAGTTCATAGTCAGATTTGTACTAAAGCTTCAAACCCTAACATGTGTACTTGGTTTCATTACTGATATGGGTGATTTCTCATTTTCCTTGCTCCAAATCCATTGAATTTAGTGGTAGCTTAAATATCAAATGAGCAATGCATTGCATCTCTGAAAATGTAGAAAGTGAAATGTAGAAATATTGATTTGGTAGGTCCCTCATGCACCTCAAGAAAATGTAGTCCTATTTTGAAACTTGCAGTTAAATTGTATCTGTAAGAAAAATATGGATCTATCAAACCTATGTAGTTTTGATCATCTTGTATGAATTTGAAGCATGGGCATTGCTTAAATAGGACAACAGGAGGCTAAAGGCACTATATATTCTTTGACAGCAGCTACTATTGGGTATAAGATAGTTTGGTTTTTTTTAAATCAGTAATAAGGGATGTATTATTGAGAATTAATTTCAAGATTGAAGTTCTCCCTGGTCGCCTCTGGCTGGCTCTTTATGGTCATATAGCCTGCCTCGGGGATGCGCATCAGGTCCTGAAGATTGGACTTAAGGTCAGCGGGGTACATTGCCTGGCCAGGGACTGCTGACAGCCACGTGGTCATCTGCAGTTAATTTGGCTACATCAGATCAGTAATAAGGCAGTGGCACTTTAAGTCACCTGGAATACAATATAATGTGGTCATGGACATTCAGCTCTACAGACCGTCACTGTCTCTGAATGCTCTTCTCTTTAATAAAGAAAGGACTGTTTGTCCAAAACACTAAAGAAAAAAGTCCCCATGTTAATGATTTGGCAATATTTCAGGGGTTTCAACAATAGCCTACAGAAAATAACTTGAGAAATTAAATTCTGCTATGCTAAACCTTTGAATGGTTTGGATAAATAACATTTGTAACCATGTACCCTTTTAAACCCAGGGTTGTGAGTTCAATCCTTGAGGGGGCCATTTAGAGATATGGGGCAAAAATCTGTTGGAGGATTTAATTGGGAATTGGTCCTGCTTTGAACAGGGGTTGGACTTCACTGGATGATCTCCTGAGGTCCCTTCCAGCCCTGATATTCTATGATTCATATCCTTCCGTATCACAAATTGCAAGCCGGTTTGTGTGGGATTTTTCTTTTATAATTTTGTTCTTATTCAGTGCACTTAAATATATGTATATTCTTTAACTGTTGCATTTGTATAGTTAACTAATTCCACAATTAAAAGATCCTATCTTCAGCTGAAACTCTATCTTAGCTGAAACTCTCATATCTGTTCCGCCATTTTTAAGTTGGCTAGTCAGATGTTATGAGTCACCTTTTGTTAAGGGTCCCTGGAATAGGCTTCCAAGAGAGGTGGAGGAATCCCTTTCATTGGAGGTTTTTAAAAACAGGTTGGACAAATACCTGCTAGGGGTGGTTTAGGTTTATTTTGTCCTACTTCAGTTCAGCAGGGTGGATTTCATGACTTTTTGAGGTTCCTTTCAGCCCTACACTTCTGATTATATGCATAATTAAATACTAGTCTGCAGGCTCTTGGCCCTTTCTGATGGAAATGGAAAACCTTGTAATTATTTACTTAAATTAAAAAAAAAATGCAGCTAAATTGAGGCTTGAAGTTTAAGTTAGTGTGTTTGCTGATATCAAAACAGCTTCTAATTTAAAGCTGCATTTAAAGATTTTTTGTAATTTTAACGCTCCTTTTATTCTATGGAAAAGAAAATTAAATGGCTATAAAAACTTTGACTTTTGTTCTTAAACCTGAACTGCTTTAGGGCAGAAATTGACCTTAATCTCTCTGACTAGGCATTTCTAGTGTCATGGTCAGTGATGTGCTATTGGGAAATTGCTACAGTATTCAGGCATAGTGTGATCAATTAGGCCAGTGGCTCTCAACCAGAGGTATATACAGATTTTCCAGGGGGTACATCAACTCATCTAGATATTTTCCTGGATAAAATGCACTAGCAAAGTCAGTACAAACTAAAATTTCATACAGGCAATGACTTTTTTTCTGCTCAATATACATACCATGAAAAGTAAGTACAATATTTATCTTCTGGTTCACATAATTACAAAATAAGTCATAGAATTAGAAAGTAAGCAATTTTTCAGTGATAGTGTGGTGTGACACTTTTTCTTTTTTAAAAGTCTGATTTTTGTAAGCAGGTAGTTTTTAAGTGAGGTGGAACTTAAGGGTATTCAAGATAAATCAGACGCCTGACGTGGGTACAGTAGTGTGGAAAGGTTAAGAACCATTGAATTAAGCAGTTTTGTTCTTTATATTTTGCTTAAATATATAGCTGGTATTTCCCAACCAGGGATCAGTCTCAAGTGCAGTGTGTTAAGAATTTAGAGGTACTATAGTTGTAAAAGAGCTTAAGAACACAAGAACGGCCATACTGGGTCAGAGCAAAGGTCTATCTAGCCTAGTATCCTGGCTTCCAATAGCGGCCAATGCCAGATGCCCCAGAGGGAATGAATAGAATAGGTAACCATCAGGTGATCTATCCCTTGTTGCCCATTCCCAGCTTCTGGCAAGCAGAGGGAAGGGACACCATCCCTGACCATCTTGGCGAATAGACATTGATGGCCCAATCCTCCATAAATTTACTTACTACTTTTTTGAACCCCGTTATAGTTTCCATCATAAGCTCACTTAAAAAAAAAAATCACGCTAACTTTCTGAAAAAATTTAGTCAGAAATGTACCTATGTCATGTTTCTCTTTTAGACCAGAGGAGAAGTTCTGGTCCATTTTAGATAATCACCCAAGTGCTTTGAACTAGTTATAGAATGTTGGAAAGAACTGAGATGTTTTTAATGTTCTAAAAAGCTTTGTAAAAGGATATCCCAGATAGCATGGTCTAAAACATCAAATATCCATTAATCCTCAGTGAGAAGCAGTGCATAGGACCACCTATGTTTTTACATAGGGTTTTATGGGTTTTAACAGCGCTTAACATGTTATGTAAGTGCTATTGTAAACACAAGACTTTGAAGTTACATTAAAAAAAATTGGAACTTCTGCAGAGCTTCATGAAGATCTCCCTAAACATCAGAAGCTATAGGAGATGTTGTGGAGTGAAAGTTGTAAGAAATTAAAGTGTTTGTATTGTGAGAGAAATATCACCTTTCTTTCATGCCCTAGCTTTTTAAAGGTTTTCTACTTATTTAAACAAAAACCTTTTTATTCCTGAATCATTTCTCTCTTGGAAGGGAAAAAATTCTAAATTGAGTTTTCATTTTTTGAAACTTTCAACTTTTTAAACATATTAATACAGAAGTTGTTTTAGAAATTCAAAGTGTGCATTATTCGTCTCTTGTCACGTCCTAATGCACAGGACTACTTGTTTTTTAGTTTTTTCTACCTTTGGAGATGCTTGATAAGAACTTGAAGTTCTATATGGTGTCTGCACTCTTGATGATAAAGTTCCTTAGGTCTTGCTAAGTTTAAAAGCTATTAAATAGTTCTGATTTCAAGGCACTTACAAATGGCTGCAATCTTAAATTTTATATAGTATGTCTAGTGCAAAATTATACAAAGGCACAGGAGGTAGTTTTGGTTTTTTTAAAGTACTTAACATTTGAACAACTTTCTGTATCACAAGAATCAGAGAGGTAGCCATGTTAGTCTGGGATTGCAGAAGTGACAGAGTCCTGTGGCACCTTAAATACTAACTAAAGTATTAGAGCATAAGCTTTCCTGGGCTAGTACGCGGTTTGTCAGATGCATGCAGTGGAAGTATCCAGGGGCAGGAATAAATAAGAGGCAGGGGCCAGGTTGGAGATAACAAGGTTAGTCTAATCAGGCTAAATCAGCTTGTTATCTCTAATCAGGGAGGATAAGGTCCTTTTCTAGCAGCTAATCTGGAGGTGTGAACACGGAGAGAAGAGAAGCTGCTTTGGTAGTTAGCTAGCCACTCATAATCTTTGTTCAATCCTTGATTGATAGTATCAGATTTGCAAATGAATTGCAGCTCTGCAGTTTCTGTTTGCAGTCTGGGCTTGAAGTTTTTTTTGCTGCAAAATGCTGCCCTTTAAATCTTTTATGGTGTGTCCAGCGAGATTGAAGTGTTCTCCTACAGGTTTTTGTATATTGCCATTCCTGATATCTGATTTGTGTCCATTTATCCTTTTTCGTAGGGACTGTCCAGTTTGGCCGATGTACATAGCAGAGGAACAGTGCTGGCGCATAATGGCATATATTACATTAGTGGATGTACAGGTGAATGAACCAGTGATGGTGTGGCTGATTTGGTTAGGTCCTGTGATGGTGTTGCTGGTGTAGATATGTGGGCAGAGTTGGCATCGAGGTTTGTTGCATGGATTGGCTCTTGAGTTAGAATTGTTATGGCGCGGTGTGCTGTTGCTGGTGAGAATGTTTGAGGTTGGCGAGTTGTCTGTGAGCCAGGACTGGTCTGCCTCCCAAGGCCTGTGAAAGTGAGTGATGTTGTCCAGGATGGGTTGTAAATCACTGATGATCCGTTCGAGAGGTTTTAACTGAGGGCTGTAGGTGATGGCTAGTGATGGTCTGTTGTTTTCTTTCTTGGGCTTGTCTTGCAGCAGCAGGCTTCTGGGTACACGTCTGGCTCTGTTAATCTGTTTCCTTATTTCCTCGTGTGGGTATTGTAGTTTTGAGAATGCTTGGTGAAGCTCTTGTAGGTGTTGGTCTCCGTCTGAGGGGTTGGAGCAAATACGATTGTGCCTCAGTGCTTGGCTGTAGACAATGGAGCGTGTGGTGTGTCCAGGATGGAAGCTGGAGGCATGAAGGTAAGCATAGCTGTCAGTAGGTTTTCAGTATAGGGTGATGGTAATGTGGCCATCATTAATTTGCACTGTGGTGTCTAGGAAGTGGACCTCCCGTGTAGACTGGTCCAGGCTGAAGTGGATGGTGGGGTGGAAGCTGTTGAAATCATGGTGGAATTCTTCCAGAGTTTCCTTCCCATGGGTCCAGATGATGAAGATGTCATCAATGTGGCATGAGTGGACGAGCGTTGAGGAAGCATTGTTCCAGGTCAGCCATGAAAATGTTGGCATACTGTGGGGCTGTGCGGGTGCCCATAGCAGTGCCGCTGGTCTGGAGGTATATATTGTCACCAAATTTGAAATAATTGTGTGTGAGGATAAAGTCACCGAGCTCAGCAACCACTTGTGCTGCGGCTTCATCAGGGATACTATTCCTGACAGCTTGTATTCCGTCTCTGTGTGGGATGTTAGAGTAGAGAGCCTCTACATCCATGGTGGCTAGGATGGTGTTTTCTGGAAGGTCGCCAATGCATTCTAGTTTTCTCAGGAAGTCGGTGGTGTCACGGAGATAGCTGGGAGTGCTGGTGGCGTAGGGTCTGAGTAGAGAGTCCACATACTCATACAGTCCTTCAGTGAGAGTGCCAATGCCCGAGATGATGGGGCGTCCAGGATTTCCAGGTTTGTGGACCTTGGGTAACAGATAGAATAACCCCGGTCGGGGTTCTATGGGTATGTTAATTTGTTCCTGTGTTAGTGTAGGGAGTGTCCTGAGTAGATGGTGCAGTTTCTTAGCGTATTCCTCAGTGGGATCTGAGGGAGGTGGCCTGTAGAAATTGGTATTGGAGAGTTGTCTGGTAGCCTCCTTTTGGTAGTCAGACCTGTCCATGATGACAATAGCACCTCCTTTATCAGCCTCTTTGATTATAATGTCAGGGTTGTGTCTGAGGCTGTGGGTAGCATTGTGTTCTGCACGACTTAGATTGTGAGGCAGGCGATGTTGTTTTTCCACAATTTCTGCCTGTGCACGTTGGCAGAAGCATTCTATGTATAGGTCCAGACTGTCATTTCGACTCTCGGGAGGAGTCCATGTGGAGTAGTTCTTGTGCTGCTGGTGGGATGGTGTCTGTGTATCAGTGCGCTGTTCCTTGTTGTCTTGAAAGTATTCTTTGAGTCGGAGATGGCGAAAGTAGGCTTCCAGATCACTGCAGAACTGTATCATGTTTGTGGGGATGGTGGGGTAGAATGAGAGTCCTCAAGATAGGACAGACTCTTCTGCCGGGCTGTGTGTGTAGCTGGATAGATTGACGATATTGCTGGGTGAGTTAGGGGTACCACTGTTGTGGCCCCATGTGGCAGGTAGGATTTTAGATAGCTTGCAGTCCTTTTTCCTTTGTAGAGCGGTGAAGTGTGTAATATAGATCTCCTGTCTTGTTTTAGTAAAGTCTGTTTGTGTGGAGGGTGGTTGTTTATCAAGGTCTCCAGGTTGGAAAGCTCTTTTTTGATGTTTTCCTGTTTACTGTACAGGATGCTGATCAGGTGGTTTCTCAGTTTCTTTCATAGTGTCTGGCATAATCTCTCACTATAGTATGTAGAAAGCAATGGATTTTTCACCTTCAGTCCATTTGGTATGATGTCCATCCGTTTGCATTTGGAGAGAAAGATGATATCTCTCTGTATTTGTGCAAGTTTCTTCATGAGGTTGATGGATTTCCACTCAAGACCAGACTGCACAGAGAAACTGCAGAGCTGCAATTCATTTGCAAATTTAATACTATCAATCAATGATTGTACAAAGATTGAGTGGCTAGCTAACTACCAAAGCAGCTTCTCTTCTCTCCATGTTCACACCTCCAGATTAGCTGCTAGAGGAGGACCTTATCCTCCCTGATTAGAGTTAACAAGTTGATTCAGCCTGATTAGACTAACCTTGTTATCTCCAACCTGGCCCCTGCCTCTTATTTATTCCTGCCGCTGGATACTTCCACTGCATGTATCTGATGAAGTGGGTATTAGCCCACGAAAGCTTATGCTCTAATACTTTAGTTAGTCTTTAAGGTACCACAGGACTCTGTCACTTTTTGTATCACAGGCACATAACAATGTTTAAAACGTACTTTAAGTCGCATTATTTTATCACTGCTTCTTAGGGCTCAACTTTTCATAATTGTGCTCATGCATAGTTTGCACAAATTGGATGCATTATGGAAATTACATACAGTTGACCAATTTAGCATCTAATACATGGGGTGGGCAAATTACAGGCCACATCTGGCCCTCCAGCCGGGGAGGCTGCCCCCGGTCTCTCACCGGGAGGCATGCCGCTGCACACACGCAGCGCTCGGGGGGGTGGGGGAGCAGGGCTGCGCACTCCCATGGAGCAGCGTGTGTGGCTCTGCACGGAGCCAGACACACTCCTCTGGAGCCGTGGCGCCACATGCCCAGCACTCTGCGGGGACGGGCTGCAGGCTCCCGCTGGGCAGCATGTCTGGCTCCATGCGAAACCAAACATGCTGCTAGGAGCCTCATGGTAAGGGGAACAGGGGGACTGGATAAGAAGCAGGGGCAGTCAGGAGACAGGGTGGGTTGGATGTGGGGGGTCCCAAGGTGGTGGTTGGGGTGAGGGGGGTCTCTGAAGGGGGTGGTCAGCTAGCAGGGGGGGTTGGATGGAGTGTGGGAGTTCCGGGGGACTGTCAGGTGGTGGAGGGGTGGATAGGGGTTGGGGCAGTCAAGGACAGAGAGTAAGTGGGGTTGGGTTGGGGAGATCCTGGAGGGGCAGTTATGTTGCTGGGGTCTCTGCAGGGGAGTGGCTGGGCGAGTAGGAGGGAGGGCTGGATGGGTTGGGAATTCTGAGGAAGCAGTCGGGGCAAGAAGTGGGAGGGACTAGATAGGGGGCAGGGCCAGGCTGTTTGGGGGGAGACAGCCTTCCCTACTTGGCTCTCCATACAGTTATGAATTCCAGTGTGGCCCTCGGGCCAAAAAGTTTGCCCACCCTGATCTAATAGGTCACTTTCATAAGTGGATATAAAAATGTAGCATTGTCTTTCATGTGTAAATTATAGATTTTGTTTTTAACTTTAAACTAACAATATTATGATAGTTAATAAGCAGTGTGCTGATTTCATTTTCATGTGGTGAAAATGTAGCGTCAACTTTCATTTATCAGTTCTGTTTAAATATTTCAGCCTCATAATTAGAGATACTTTATTTTCCGGACCTTACTTGAATTAAACAGATAATTATGCAGCTTAGATGCAATGTGAATGCACTGGATGACAGACTATCCTGTGCTTTAACTATAGTACTCTCTTCCTTAGAAGTCCTACATTTTCTGATGATAATGTTGGCTCATATGTTGGCTTAATTTTGAAATATATGTTCATGATTAGAATCAATTTCAACATTCCTGTTTCAAGAGCCTTGCTTTTTACTTGAAGTTTAATGTTGTAACTGTTCTTGGTAACTTGTAACTGTTCTTGATAACTTACTAGTGAGTCAGCAAAGAAGAAATTTAACACATGGATGAAATTTTTGGATATTGGTTGGAATGTTACGTTATCTGATTGTTTTATTGTTAGCTTTAATAATTTAATCAAATTATTGAATTTACATCCATTTGTAAACTCATCAGAAGTTCACAACACAAAATACCATTATATTGGCAGTAGCTTGAATATATAATATCTGAAGTGAAGCCCTCAATAATCCCTGGTCCTCCAACACATGAGACTTCTAGCAAACACCAGTGGCAATGTTGGTGCAGTAAACAAGATCATTTGGAACCCTCTTACATATTGACTATTGAAGAAACTTACCTTACCCCATATGCAGATTCCGTGTACCAGTGTTAAAGGTACAGCACATCACATGCTGGCACGTCTCATGTAAGCAGAAAGTTTGGTATCACAGGGCAACCACTTTGTGCAGCTAGAAACATCCACAAAGGTATTAACTTTAAAACAGTTCTGAATACTTTGTAACTTGCATCTTTTAGCCCTATGAAGATTGCAACTTCAGTACTGGAAAAAGTGCTGCTCACTTTCAGATAGACATCACTTTTTAAAAAAAGATATGAAAGCTGTTAACTGTTGGTGGATGGAAGCTAAAAATAATTGGTTTCTTAACTTCTTGAGAGAAAGGTGTTAATCTTTATTTACATCCTTTATTTATTCCTGGAAGGTATACTAAAGGCCTTCTTTTTGTTCATGTTCTTCCTTGTTACATAACCTCTTGTAACATCTCACTTGGGTTTCAGGTAATGTCATATTCCTGTCGTTACTGCTAGTCGTTTTCCTAAGATCTTTGGTTTAAGAAACTATATACAGTTAGGATAGCCATTCCCTTATACACATAATTCAGTAACCTCAAGTGACTTCCTCTTTTCTTCCTAGTTCTTGAACAGTTGTACAACTTTTCTTGTTTTTTTTAGCATATCATGATTAAACTCCTAGAGTATCCAATTAATTTAAACATTTTAAATAAAATTTTGACTTGATATTAGTTCAAGCTTTAGTATCCAAATGAATAGCTGCGGAAAGATGCTGAATGATCATATAATATAATTAGATCAGAACTAGCAATTCTATTGAACTACGAGCTTTAAAATAGAATAATTCCATTTCTGAAAGTTCTGATCCTTTTATTTTCAAGAATTCTAACACTGTGAACATAGCCTAAAATATTGGTTGTATTTCTTGTCTGCCAGTCTTGGTGTTCTGCTTTGTTTTTTGTTTTTTTTTCCAGGAAGGGGGCCCCAAGAAGTAATTAAAATGGAAACTTAAATACGTTGCATTGTGTGCGTAGTCATGCCTCACCTATACTTAAAAATCTAATACTGACCTCTTTTCTAATCCAGTGAATACATAGTTGAATTTTGGTTCTTTTAACTTCAGCATAGGTGCCTTTTGCTGTGCATGGGTTTAAGTGAATTCTTTATATTCAGGGGTTTTTTTAGCTAAGTAGTTTTTAACTGTACATTTGGGGAGCTAGTAATTGTGACAATAGTAATTCTGACTCTTGCAAACTACCTTACAAATCTCAGTTTTTCTTCCCATTTTGTTATGGTAAAAGCTTTTGCTGATGTCCATGTTCTAATGTGCGTCTCATTACATTGGAAGCTACTGAACAGCTGTTCCCTGGGTCAGAGGGCTATGTGGACATGTAGCTGTAGGTTTTGCAAGTGATGGTAGCAGTCTTGATGAAAATGATGGAATCCAGTAGACACAGCCTATTTTATAATCAGATGCTATACACTTAACTAGAAAATCCACTTAATGTGGGAAATTCCTAGGCTGTCTGTTTGTTCCCAGACGTGTGTAATAGGGATTGTAATTATGGCCTCTTGGGATAAAAGTTACAGCTGAATATCCAATGGATTTCTCTCTTCTGCTATGGAGCTCTTAATTGCCAGAGTGTGGTCCCTACGAATCTTTGACATAGGTACTACAAAGAGTAGTAGATACAAAGGAAACTCCCAAGATACAGAATCCTGTTACTATGTGTACATACTTGATATCTTTTTAAAACAGTGAATGGTATCATTCTGCCAAGTTTTCTAGGTGATGTCAATATGACAATCTGATTGTTCAGGAACTGTGATATATGTAGTGAGTACATTGAGCTGTCTACTACAGTGCATATAAGAGGAACAGGGTTGACCCTACAAAGGCTTCCAATTTAGCATGTAACCAGGTTTGGATTTACTACGCTATCCTATCTGTATATCTGTGAAAAAAAACTAACAAAACTAGAGAAAGCAGATGTTTAACAGCAAGCTTATACCCACTTTGTCATCCTAAAACAAATTCAGGTTTGAGAAATATTTAGAAAATCGTATTTTAGATATGGTATTTTAAAAACTGCTACTGCTAATGATTTTACTAATAAAATATTTTAGGACGCTAGCAGTATGGGGATTATAAGAGTTTATATTAATTAATAACTGGCTTGAACAATCAGGTGAAAGCTTTAAGCAACTTTTACTAAACTTTAAAATCTGTTAAAGCAGATTTGCAATTTGCCATAGAATTCCAGTTTTTGAAAGATGTCTGTCATCAGAAATAGACTTGGAATGCCATTTATAATTGGATTTAATATACTCCACGTTTTGATTAATAATGAGAAATGCTTTACTGTTTAAACATTCAGTGTGATGGTCTGAGCAAAGGGTGGAATTTGAAAGATCAAAAGAAACTGTAACAAGTAGCATTAACAAGCAAAAACTAAAATTTTGTTTTACCCCAGAGTAGCTCACTCTGTTTCTATCAGCTAGATAGTATTTGTACTGAGCATAAACTGCTCTAGTTGAGAGTTAAACTTCTGTGTACCTGAATCTTATCCTCAACTTTGCTTTGAAGCTGAAAACTCTCTGCTTCCAGTTTCATGGAATAGATTAACTTTTGCAAGAGATATCATACACAGCAATGCTTAGACCTGATGGCATGTCTTATATTGCATAACTGTCTCATAACTTGATTAGCTTTTGAGGGAGTCACGTCATCTTGTGCCAAAAGGATCATAGTTGACTATTGCAGGGTCTTTGAATTGAGGGAGTCATTAGGACACTTGTGAATGATGTCTTGAGATGGGTTGGGCTGCATTATCACTAAAATGAACTCTTTAAAGTTAAATTACTTGGTATCACAGTTTCTCTTATTAGAAGTACTGAACAACTAGAAAAGTAGGTGACTAGTCTAGTGGGTTTAAAAAGAATTATTAGACCTTATTAGTGGATCTGAATAGCCTGCTCAATAGAAATAGTTTCCTGAAAAACGGCAAGTTTTAAAAAACTTCCAATTAATACAATAAGTATTAAGACAGTCTTGATGAAGATTTCATTAGTGTTTGCAGAATTCTGGGTGGTCAGAATTTATGTGTAATAAAACAGCCATGAAGTACCATGAACAAAAGCCAGCATTATTTCAAAATATGAAACCCACCCTCCACTTCTAGATGATAGAAAAAAATTTGTTGCTGAAGTACAAAACATAAAATTGTCAGATTATGGTAGGACATATATATTTACAAGCGTGTTTACTTTATGTATTTGACAGCATTTGTGTTGGCCATTTCATTGATTTTTATTTTCACATGACTTCAGGAGGAAGAGTCCAATTTTTAAAAAACTTAAATGCGATTGGTAAATTACAAAATGATCAGGAGGTTAACGGGGAGGTGGGACGTAGCAGGGTGCAGTTTCTGAAACTACTAACACTTGAATTTTGACATGATTTAATGGAGTGACCCTTTTGAAAAGAAATTGTCATGTGAACCAGATCTGTCAACAGAATCTAAAATAGAATACTACTTTTGGATTTTGTAGTAAGTCTATTAGTATATGAATAATTTCTTAGTAAAACATTTCCTAAATTAAGGCAGGAGACGTCTGTCTGTCTGTGTTGTAATTGAATGAGCAGTGAAGTCCTAAATATCAGTGCCTCACAATGGTTTTCTGTGTAATCCATGTTATTCAAAGAGCATTCTAGTTAAGATATGGTACTAACATAGTCTCATACCGCTTAAAACATCACAAAATGCTGCTACTTCATCTTCATGTTATCCCTTCAGATCTACTCCACTTCTCCTCAGTGTTCCAGTAGCTCAGAAGCTGCTGGGCCATGAATAACTTTGAGAGATGGGAAATCCATGTTCAAATCACTTCCCTTTACGTGGGATGGAGGTTTGAACCAAGGTGTGTGTCTTCCTGAGTGAGTACCCTAACCACTGGGCTAAAGGTTATAATGGAGCCTGCTGCCGCCTCCTTCCTCCACTCTCCAGCTGTTTTGTGTGAAGTGTGCTTTGAGAACACATATGGGGTCTGTCTCCATGGGCAAGTTGGCAGTAAAATGGAATACCTACTTTCACATGCTTTGGGCTTATGCTGGGGCTTATGCATTGTGTACATAACCAGAGGCAGAAATGTAGAGCCATAGGGGACTTTTGTAGTGAAAATTTAGGAACCTAGGCATTATAGGTGCCTTCAAGGTTACACTTAGCAGGGATTTTGAGGATCTCAGTGATGCATAATTCCCACTTCCGGTTCTGAAGTCCTTTTGATTTGTCATGGCTGAACTTAATCTACTTCTGTACTGCTTCTCTTTGATCCAGATCACAAAGCCTAAATTTTACCTAGTTCTTAAATCCTCTTTTTGTGCCACTGGCTTTGGAATGTCTAGAATATTTTGACAGTGCGGGTAGGGTTTGTTTTATGTGCGGAGTGTAACTAAAGTGCTAGTTACCATACAGAATCAGCTATACACAGCTCTGTTTGCCCTAAATGTAGAATGAGCTGTCTTTCATCCCCTTGCTCTTGTTACAGCAAGGATTGCAAATTGGGGTGGGATGGAGAGATGGCAATAGCTGCTGGAAATGCGTTGTTATGCTTCCTAAAGATCTGAGGGAATGACTTCAGTAGCTAAAATGTCATATTTGAAATTGTAGAATTGAATGACAAATAAGCTGGAAGTGCAGCACACATCCTGAATTCTTCTCTGCTCATGTTTTTTCCATATTGAAGTTTGTAGCACTTTCTCTAAAACCAATGCAGGGTGGTATTTCGAGTCAAGGTGTCTTGTTGTAGCAGGTGCTAATGGGTAACTTAAACTCATTGGAAAAGATAAACTTCAAATTTGAGAATTACTTTTAGTTAACACTACACTGCCATTTAGGGCATATTTCAGCTCATACTTACTTACACTGGGAGTACAGGCATTGGAAATTACCCTATTTGAAGTTCAGTACTTGTGATGTTTAATCCTGGCTGCAGTAGTTTTGGAGTCAAGTATCTCTGACTCTTAGGGCTAGAAACAAGTTATGCAAATACATCAAAAGGCTGGCAATCTCTACTTTCCAGGGATAGTTCATTTGATTCCAGACTTGAAAATCAAATCATTCTAATCATCTTCCTCCTTGCAATTCTGATATTTAGTGGCTGCCTCCTCAGGAAACACTGATTATGGAAATCAGTGTTGTATGCTAATAGTTCTAAAACTAAAGTGCACAGAGCTCATTCCTAGAACTCCAGTTCTTAAAGATAGCAAGCTTTTGTGTCTTCTGGTAGATCATAAAATAAGCTGCATAAACTACATTGAAATCAAAGTGGAGTTGGGAAAAGCAAAACAGCAAGCAAAATTACTTGAACTTTTGTGGTCCAAAATCTTGTGACCTGCTAGGGTTTACGAGCATGTTGAATCGATGGGTACAAATACTTGCAGGGCCATGTGTTTTATGCTGTGATCGTGGACTGCTAATCAGAAAAAAGGTAGGGGAAGCTAATTCTCTGAAGTTAACTTAAGAGGGTGGAAACTAGGTGTTTGCAGAATACAGTTGAAGACACAGTTTAATACTTTTGCTTTTCTTTATACAGGAAACCACTCCCAATCCTCAAACTTCAGAAGAAGAGAAAACTGAAACAGCACCAACTCAGGAGGTTGCCAGCCCTGAACAGTATATTAAGCATCCACTACAAAACAGGTGAGCCACATTCTTCTTCCACCAGGCTTTGTGATTCTACAGGTAAATGCCATCTCAAAATACTCATTGTTGCTATTTTGTCAATTTTTGTGTTTTGCGGAGAAAAGTTTCATTTTTCACCTTTTTTCCATAAACTTTCAGCTTATTCTAACAAGCTTTTTCAGTGACCTTATGAAGAAATAAAAACCCAATTGTACTGGTTCTGAGTTCATTTTCTATTGTAATTGAAACCTTTTCTTTGTATTAAAGAAAATGAAGAGTAGCTGAGATCTGTTTCCTCTGTATATTTTTTTATTGCAGCCAGGAGGCTCTGAAGATGGTGGGGAGAGGCAAAGTTCTTTCTCCTATCAGTCAGAGGCAGGTTGAGCTTCATGTGTATCAGGCCTCTGATAGTGACTGATATCAAAAATTGAGCCCCTCACAAGCAGGGACCAGAAGTGCATCCTGACAGAAACCATAGTGTAATTATCAGATCCCAGCAACAAAGTGCTAAGGATCTGGTTTTCACATGGGATGTTAGCCATAGATGTCATGAGGGAGTTCTACACCCTCATCTTTCAAGTATTTTTCTTTGTTTCCATGATTGTACTACTGATAGAAGCAGTAGTGGTGGACTAACTTATGAGCTGTTTTCATCAGGGTTGGACAACAAGTTAGTAACACGCTACTGAACAGTCTATATTAGTGTTCCAATTTTCCTATTACCAGTAACAATGCAATGATGCAAAATTCTAAGAAAAATGTGGTAGATGTGTTTTCTTTGGCTAAATTTGTCAAGCACTGCAAGCAACAATTACAGTGCTGTTTGTCGTTAAATATTTTAAAACTATATTCACAAGACCACTTATGAAAATGTTAATTTTGAGTAAAATATTTGGAGCCTAGGATAGGAATCAAGGGGAATTGATTTAAATTGCCGATTTTTAATCAACTTTTTCATTTGTGCTACAGTTATTTTTAAAAGTGAGGTGCATTCTCATTGGTTGATATAACCATTAAAACATGTTGATTTGCACTTAATTAGAGCATTTACACAAATTTGGTGTATCTTTTTACTACCTAGGAGGGTACACTATGACTATATACATATATTTAAGCAATTATATAGCTTAAAATGTTCAGATTCTTATTAATTATACAGTTTACTGTTAGAAAATGGTGAATGATATATTTATTTACCAGGTAAGTAACTTTTTGCTCTTGATTTGTGTCAAGCTGCATTAGGATGGTAACTGGAATTTAAAGAAACACAAAACAGCATATAAAATTTATTTTTATTAAAGAAAATAACATTAAGTGCTTTGGATACATAAACTTTTATTATCAAAACATTTCACATTTACAACTAAATGATTTATTAACAGAATAGAGGGATTAACTGTAGATAGTGATTTAAACTGATTATTCCAGATTAGCCTGGGAAATTTTTCAGATATGAAGAAGTCAGAATGATTGGAGTTTGTTAGTTAGGCTGTCCTTCAAACTTTTTGAACTACTAGATCTCATTTCCCTCCTCATTTTGTATTTGTAGACTAGAAGAGAGACAAGCGTTCATGCTTTTTCAGTTCCCAATTAGTTTCTTGACTTTGAATGAATTAGTTCAAATGAAGGAAATATTTCTTCTGTGCTTGGAAAAGAGGCTACTGTTGTCAAAAGTTGGTTTAGCACTTTAACGAACTCTGGTTCTCAGGATTTAGCTAATGACTTCCTCCAGTTCAGTTGTGACCATACTTTTATTGATGATGATTTACTGCTTGAATGATTCCCAGTTGGCATGATTAGGTAATTATTAGATGCCCATGTTATAGCAGCACCAGCTTTAGCATTTAGGCATCTACCCTGGTACTTTGGATTGAAAATATTGGCAAGAAAATGTTTAGAGTAAGTGCTTCATCGATCTGCTTCTTTACTGCCTGCAGTTAAACTTTGTGGTAGGTATTTCTTTCTTCAATGTCTCTTGAAGTTGTTTCCGGATTTCAGCAGTGCAGCAGCAGTCTTTCTGCCGTTGGTCCCAGGTTATGGGAATAGTTTTCAGTATATTCAGCATATATTCTAAATTTCCCCCTAGTCAGATCTTGACTACTTTAACTGTGATAGTTCAATCTGTTTTGTCATGATTTTGTTCACAAATTATCAGAATAGGCCAATTCTTAATATAGCCCAGAACACTCAACCACTGACTTCTATCATATATCTTAGGGGAGAATTGGTTTGGTTGCTCCTGCTCTCTGCAGTGCAGCTAAAGTGATGTGGTTGTCACTGTTCACAGGATTACTGCTATACGCCCAGCTTTGGAACATCCTCTTGGAAGAACCCCTTCTATGTCCCAGACCTCCAAGGAGTTAGCCTATCATGAAGGGGAGACCATGTGGCCTCACCCTCTCCATAGACTGAACCTCTGGGGCTTCGGCACTCCTGCTTCAAACCAGGATCTGGGCTCAGTCAGCCAAACTAAGAGAGACTCCTGCTTAGAGACTTGTATACTCTTCAGAGACTATTGCACTTCATCCAGTATTTGCAAAGGCACTCAAAATAGTAGGATTTATTAATCAATTGGAACATAGCATTGGAAATCCTTAGGTTAGCATAAAGAAATAAAGCTTAAAGCATAGACCATTCTGGTCAGTTTAGAGCAGTTCACCAGCCAAGCTATAATGCAGTCCATTTTCAGGTTCTGTGTCTCCCTGACCGTAGTCAGCTCCCAGGTGAGAGCCCAGTCTTATTCCCCCACCTCATCTCTTGGTCCTTTCTTCTTGTGATGGAGTCTCTCCTTAGCATACTGCTGAGAGGTGGGGAAATCCTCCCCCTCCTGGCTCTTTGGTTGCTCAAATGTCAGTGTCCTGATGATTGGGCTTTCTGTTGTCCCTTCTGATTTTCAGTTGATATGTATCAGCATAGGCCAGTCCTTTTTAATGATCCATTCATTAATGACACACACAAGCCTGTCTTTTAGCCTGCCTTGAGACCCATAGGATTCATAAAAATAGTATCAAAAAAATTCCCTTTCACAGTTATTACTGAAATATTTTGCAATTTTGACGTTTTTCTTTATTCCTGGAGCTATATTTAAATCTTGTGCTACAAGATGCACTGCACCCATATAATTTTCAGATACCTTTAATTTTTTTCTTCTACATTTCTTCTCATCTTTTCTACATTTGCAGCATTTTCTGTGACACAGCTACATATGTCAGGGTTGAATTTTTGTTCAGTTTGTTACAGCTCTTGTTGCTACAGAAGTATTTTTCTGTATGGGTATATCCTGATGTATCAATATGCTCTGTAAGAGACAACCCCGTCTTTTGACACAGGCAGACTCTCTCTGCTTGTTCATGGTGTACATTGTTCCAACCATCAAGACTCTTAACTAATTTCCTATCAATATTTTTTTGCACGCTGTTCAATTTTCTCCTCATACCTTGTATCCAGCAATGTCTATTCTGCTGAGTGAATTGTAGCCTGGTCATAATGATTGAACCATGTAAATAACATTTGTGTTCTGAACAAGATGAGAGGGAGAATGTGTTGCATAAATGAACCAAGTAATTTTTTCATCTATGAAGTCTTGCTGGAATTGGCTGGTCCTGATTATGAACTAATCCCTGATTTTACTGGATGTTGAAATTCTTTTTTTGATGCAGGTAGTTTACTGTCTGACGTAGGTTTAGCTGCAGCACTGCTAGTGGTACCAGTATATGACTCTGACGTCGTACATGTTGCAGGTACAAATTCATAACCCTTTTGTCTAAGATGGATACTGAAACAAAATGTTAGTCACTCTTTCAGTATTACTCAGTGCACTGCTTTGAAAATATGAGGTGGTAAATGAGATTCCTCCTACTGCAGCTGTTTGTGCCACTGTTTATATAAATTATTCTTAAACCACTTTTATAGAAAAAGTAATTAACAAATTTTAAGGATTATCTAAATCTAGTTAAACCCTTATCTCTAGTCATATCAGTGAGCTTGTAAAAAAAAAAGTTAAAATTCATAAATGCCTAATAAAACTACTTTTAAACAGGAAGTCTTCACTTACGCTGTGTGATTATACTGAGCAAAAAAAATAATAGTCCAGTAAAAATGTAACTGATAAATACACTCACAACATACTAATTATATTTTGAATACAAACATTTTGAAATTCATAAGTAATCTACCCAGAACAAAAAATTAGACATGTAAGTTATCATTTCCTTGTATAATAAATATGGTAGGAAGCCCATAAGGATGATGCAGCAATAAGTTTGCTAACCAGTTGATCCAGATTTTTGACATCTCCACATCCTGTTCAAAGTCATTGCTTTCTGAGAGCATTTTTCATGTTTGTTTCATGATAACCAGGCACTGCATCTCTTTCTTGCATTTCTTACACATAGCACATATTTGTGTTTTACCCAGAAATACAGGAATTTCTTGAAAACATTCCTGAATAGGGTCTTTTTTGTGACTGGTAGCCATAGCAGTTTTCCCTCTTCCAGTTCCTGGGTGTTGAAATCAACCCTAGAGGCTGCACTCTGAAGAGTGTTCTCTTTTCCCACAGTGTCCTGCCTAGACACCAGTATTGCTCCTTTCTGGTTGTGAGATTGCACTCACCAGAGTAGAGCTGTGATGAAATGTTTCATGTTAGTGTGCCTTTAAGTTTTAATCTGAAGAGTACAGGAAGAGCAAGCTAATGAGAATTTGAAGTACAATAAGATATGGCAAATATTTACAGATCATGTTTAAGATTTCTCATTAAAGCTTGTTGTCATCAATCTTAAATGTCATTTTTAATTTTTTAATCTCTAATCATTACAATATATACATGATGGGGGAGCGCTTCTGGGCATGTATGCTGAGACTAAATCATTTTTCTTTAATCTTCTGTCAGAATCTATCTAAAAGAGATGCCAAGGTGAAGGGGACAAAGGACTCTAATCACATAGAGAAGAGCTTCCCAAACTATATCTGACCTTGATATTCCATCACTTCATGGCAGTTTTAAAAGAAGGTGGTATGTGAACCTGTAAAGTTCTGGAACCACTGAAATAGTGTACTCCTAGCATGAGCAGTCAGCAGCCTTTCGCCTATTACAACCAAGAGTCCACTTCGATGTACAAGGCTGCAGTTTACCTATAAGCACAACTAAAACCTTGTTGCGAAGCTCAAGCAAATGGTCATTCAGTCATGTCTGAAACACTGATCACTTATATAAAACCCTTCACAAAGGATTTTAAATAGCTTCACATAAATGATTGGTTAGGCCTCCCAGCTCTCCTCTATGATGAGTCTCAGAGGCTGTCACTTTCCCAAGATCCAGAATTAGAATTCAAGCCTGTTTCTCTTCTGAATTTCTCCTGCCGCCTAGGAACTGAGTTTCATGCTGTTATCTCAGTGGCAGTGTCTCCTTCTCTGTACTTGTTATCCAGTAAGTGTACCCAAACCTCTTCAGTACTGACTTATTTTTAATGTACAGTGTGTCATTTTATCTTTAGGTGGGCACTCTGGTTCTTCAAAAATGACAAAAGCAAAACCTGGCAAGCAAACCTTCGTCTGATCTCAAAGTTTGATACTGTTGAAGATTTCTGGGCGTAAGTAAACCTTTGAATTCCCATACTAATTTTGTGGAATATTGGGGAAGTAGCTTGATATTCTTCTGTATTAGCAAAAAGGTACTCATTAGCTACTAACTGTTAGTTTTTGGACTGTAAATTGGAGTTTGTCCCCACTGTTGGGGTGGATGTCTTAATCTTCAGAATGGGAAGCTTTATATTTTTTTTTAAAAAAAATTGTATATAAACTATTTTGGGGGGGTTTTGTGGTTTAAATCTATCAAATATTATATTACTGCTTGGATGGATGGGATGGAATTGTAATTGTATTGATGATAAACAGATTGTTCTGCCTTGCACTTTGATATTGCAATGTATATAGGCCTTAAGGTTTAAACATTGGCTTATTACATGCAGACTAGATTTTCAGGGTCATAAACAGAATTAAATTGAAGCCTGCATTCTGGTTTTGGTATAATGTGCACAATAGCCTGTACTTAAAGGATTTGGCCAGAAATATTAATGACTTTTGGTGTCCAACTTTTGAGGCATCCTAAAAGGGCCTCTTTTTCACAGGTCAGGTGCTTGTTGTTTTCTGACAAACAGGCCCCCTTTAAAGTGCCTCAGGTTGGACACCCAATAAGCACTAATCACTTCTGAATATCCTCGCCTTGTCAGGCATGTTTTGAAAGCCTTTCCTGTTTATCAAGCAGAATGAGTAGAAATAACCAAGCAAGGTGTACAGTATTCTCGAGGGCCTGCAATATTGGTGAATGGAAAATGTTAAACTTATTTGTATAACAGACAGATACTGGACAGAGTACCATAGATCTCAATGAAACTGAGGAAGTCAACTCAAACCTCCTTACTGTGCCATATTTCCCCTCCTTTGTGAAATTGTCTTGGAGATGTATCCAAGGAGAGAGATTCTGTCGCATGATTGGTTTCT
Organism: Dermatemys mawii; assembly: GCA_007922305.1. Lineage (NCBI taxonomy): Eukaryota > Metazoa > Chordata > Testudines > Dermatemydidae > Dermatemys > Dermatemys mawii. The sequence goes on along the minus strand of ML677328.1, from coordinate 4,473,699 downwards.
TGAGTCCCATAGGAATTAAGCAAAACAAAAAGTTTCAGAGCATTTCAGAAGAGAGTAGAAGGGAAAATCCTTTCTATACTGAATGCCCCCAAAGTCTATTAGTGGCCAGGCTCCAACAGCAGCACCTGAGCCATAGGCATGTGCTCTTTCATGATTTTGGTTCCTATGGGTTGCTTTTACTGAAATTAAATAGGCTGTCTAAGTGTCCTGCATATTGTGATGTAAATCAGGACAGTGCATTGAAAAAATGGAGGAAAAGAGTATGTGCTTTGAGGATGGGAAGACACATTGGTGCTTAACCTTTTTAAAACACTGACTCTCCACCTTCTGAGTATCAAGGTCACTGAGGATTTTGTTGGCTTTTGCCCTCTGGATGTGAGAGCTGGAAAAACTGGAAAGTGATAACATGAAGTCAAGAATCAGAGAGGTAGCCGTGTTAGTCTGGGTTTGCAGAAGCGACAGAGAGTCCTGTGGCATCTTAAAGACTAAGAAAAGTATTGATTTATACTTGCCTCTGATACTTCCACTGCACGCATCCGACAAAGTGGGTACTAGCCCATGAAAGCTTATGCTTCAATACTTTTGTTAGTCGATAACATGAAGTGGAGAAGGTATTCTTTGTTAGTGTGGGGGGACCCATCGGAATAACAAGTGGAAATAATAGTTACTGGGATGCTAGATGGATTGTGTTATAACGATTGTTGGACAGGAGTTTTTGTGTGGATAGTGTGGGAAAAATCAGTGTGCGCAGGTGGCCTACTCTGAGATTTGTTTAGGCAATCAGCTTTGGCAGTTGCATCATAGGATGGTTGTCAAGTTTGAATGAACAAGCTTGGAACCTGGAGATCTTGGATGAGATGTGTGGGTCATTTTTGCTTGCTCTGGCTTCTCAGCGCTGTTGTAGTGGCAGAGAAAGGCAACAATCCCACTGGTCTGACCATTTCTGAGGAAGCCATTTTTGGCAGATGTAAGCCTTGTCCTGATTCGTGCTGTTAATGTGTGGTTGTATGCTAATAAAGTTGATCATGGATGATTTGGGGCATGCATGTTACCAAGACCTGGTTGCATGAACTAGCAGAACACTTACTAATCCAGATAGCTCCAGTCCAGAATTGGGTACAGCATCAATTACAAGGTATTAAACTGAAAGGTATTTTGTGCTCTTCACCCACTGTATGAACCTGCTCAAATTCAGTGGTAGTTTGAGAGCAGCTACTAAAATAAAGGTCCAGTTGAAGCAGCAGGTGGAGAGTGCAATCTAGCAGTGCTTTTTGGTGCTGAACCAGGACTGAATATAGTCATGGACCACAAATTAGTGAAGTCTTAATTCCTTGTTCTAGGACTGCACTGGTCCCAACAGTAGAGAATGTGGAGACAGTTGTCAGTTTCAGGGATTTCTCCCTCAAGCTGCACTCAGGAGTTCCCAGTCAGGCCTCCAACCATCACCTGTGTCTGGATAGGAACCCTTGTCGTCCTCCCTTCCAACTGAGGGTTTTAAGTCTACGCAGCGGCCTGCCTTACACTGTGATATCCTCAGCAAACCAGTCTGCCTAAAGGCCAGTGCCTGTTTCTTCCTTTCTCTGTGGGCTATGAACAGTGTATTGCAAGCAGTTGTTACCCCACAGCTCTGTCTAAGGAAGCATCTTCATGCAGGGCTTGGTTACACTGGCATTTTATAGCGCTGTAAAGCCCCCACGAGTGCTATAACCTCCTCCCCATCCACACTGGCAAGGCACGTAGAGCGCTATAACCGCGGAGTTATAGCGCTCCTGGTAATCCACCTCCGTGTGGGGAATAAGGACTGTAGCGCAGCTGCTGTAGCGCTACAGCAAGAGTGTGGACACCCACTGCGCTACAAGTGATCTCTTGAGATGCCTAGAGCCATTTAAGGCAATTGACGTCTCTTCCCTTTGTTTTGAACTTGGCTGGAGGAATGCGGAAGTACCTCTTTAGAGTTTCTCTCTTAACTCAGCAGATAAGCAATGCAAATGTTTAAGGAGGGAGCCTGTGTGAAAACAAAGCCCTCTGTGAACTGAGGCTCGCTGACAGGCTTTCAGAAGAATGGAAAAATCACTGGCTCTCTCCTTCCGCATATACACAACACGTCCCCCCTCACCCCCCTCGTTTAAAAAGCACGTTGCACCCAGCTGAATGCTGGGATACCTGCCCTAATGCACTGCTCTTAATGCTGCATTTAGTGCCCCAAATGTGGCCATGCTATACCGCTGGTGCGTCTGAGTGTGGACATACAATAGCACTATACATATTACTGTATAAGGGGACCACTATAACCAATAGCGCTATAATCTTGTAAGTGTAACCATACCCTAAGTAAAAAAGCCTTGCAGAGAAAATGTGTTCAAAACAATAAAAATTCTTTTGAGTGCTTGCTCATGTCAATTCCATTGTAGGGGTGTGTGCTTGCCACATGCACCGATGCTGAAAGTTGTTTTTCCCTCCAGTGATATCTGTAGGGAACCAGGTCTGGCAGCCTCTTGAGTGGTACATGTATGCACCATATAAGGGGCACTGCTGGCTCCTCTCTCCTCAGTTTCTTCTTGCCACCAGTAATGGTGCTAGAATGTCACCTTGCCTTGGCAAGCTTACCTTTCTCAACTGTGCTTAATTGTGAATCTTTTGTGTATGTAGTTCTTAGAAAGTTTGTATGGTTTGTTTCCTGCAGCGGTGTCCAATAGAAATTCGATGCTAGCCACACTTTTATGGTTTTTGAATTTTTATTAACCACATGCTAAAAAAGCCACATTCATTAGCCACAATTCAATAGCCTATTAGCCACACATGGCTAGTGGCGAACATATTGGACACCGCTGCCTTAGATGGTAATAGTGAGTCCCCTGTGGGACTTAGCCTAAGGATAGGGTATTCCCCAATCCCCAGGCTTCAAGCCTTGTTACTGCTGCAAAAAACCCTTATGCCAGTCAAGGATCCCCATCAAAGCTGTCTGAAGTGCTTGGCGGAAACCCACATGAGTAACAAGTGTCGCGTTTTAAGGGTTTCAAGATGCAAACCAAAAAGGAGCGGGATCTTCAAATTTAGAGCGCTCCTTATGGAGTCGGTCCTCGGAGCCAGCTTTATCGTACTCCCCTCCAAGTCCCACAACATCTCAGTATGCTGTGCATGCAGGGTTATGGTCACAAAAGGAGCTCGCACTACATATAAAAGTCAAGGAGCTGGCTTGTACAGGGCTCCTTCACCACCTGTCCAGTCGGGTGGTGACATGGCCTCCATGTTCTATGTCAACATGCAAGGGGAAGCTCATTCGTTGGCTCTGTCCCAGGAAGCCATTTGTCTGTGGGACTCCTGGAAGCCTTGTATCTCGCTGGTGTCCAGAATAAGCTAGTGGATCGCCTCAGCAGGTCCTTCTTTCACCACGAGTGGTCCCTCCACTTGGAGGTAGTCAGGATGCTCTTCCAAAAGTTGGGAGCTCATCAAATGGACCTGTTTGCCACTAGACAGAACAGAAAGTGACATCTGCTCTGCTCTCTGCAAGGTCTCACCAAAAGCTCAATTTCTGGTGCTTTTCTCCTGTCTTGGTCAGGTGACCTAATGTACCAAGGTGGATTTGATTTAAATTATGATTTAAAAATCTGGTCAGGAAGACTCTATTTAATCATGGATTTCTACATAAAAGTGTATTCTTGTTGGTGGTTATAATGTTAATACATTAACAGAGTTCTTCACAACTCAGAGAGAGATGCAGTTTTCATTTTTAAAAGGTACATACTATACATTTTTTAAATGATTTATCTTGAAAACTTTTCAAATTAGTTTTACCACTATATCAGAAAATTAATGATTAGTTATTTCATTTACCAGAGGTAATTGAAGCAGATAGTTCACCTCCCAATGACTTCATAAATATCTCCAATTCAACAGGTTAATCATTAATATTTGGAGGATTTTCTTGCCATGCTGTATTAGGAGGAGAACATTACCAAGCAGACTTTTACATTGTTTTATTTAACTAAAACAACATTACGTATTCTGGATTTTTTTTCTTCAACAGCAAATAAAATATTTTAACAAAACAAGCTTATGAGTTTTTGAATTTAGTTACAAAGAGTCCTGTGGCACCTTAAAGACTAACTAAAGTATTAGAGCATAAGCTTTCGTGGGCTACTACCCACTTTGTCGGATGCGTATTGATGCATCTGACAAAGTGGGTATTAGCCCACGAAAGCTTATGCTCTAATACTTTAGTTAGTCTTTAAGTTACTTTTGTAATCTCAGACTAACACAGCTACCCCTCTGATTCTTGAATTTAGTTAAACATTCAAGTTTTTAAAATAGGTTTGTGTTTTGTTGTTTTAACTAAAATACTTAAATGATTTTATTTTTGTTTTTTTTAATATTTTGATTGTGAGCCAGGTCATCATGAGAAATTATTTTTTTGCTTCTGTAGCTAACTCAGTCATATTCACCTTCATTTTCCTGTTCATAATCTGTAAAAACAAACAAACAAGCTTTCCTGCTTTTTCAGGTCCCAAATGAATTTCTCAGTTTGGAATGAATTAGACCAAAGAGAGGAAATATTCTTTCCACACTGGCAGAAGAAGCTACTACTGTTAAAAGTGAGATGATCACTTCAACGGTCTCTGAATCAAAGTGCTTAAGTGACTTCCACTAGTTCACTGGTGTGACTTCCTTTAAAACATCGGCAAACATATTTCTTAAATGGTTCTTCTTTCCAAACTGGGTCTCTCTTACGGCCTGCTGTCTTTATAGGTTTTCCCTTCTAGTGAGAGAATGGTATGGTACGTCTCAAATCAATGAAGGCTACACTCAGATATCAAGACTTCTGGAGTGTGCTGCTCAAACAGTTTCACTTTTGTTTCTGCTGCTTGTCCCTCCCTTCTCACATTTATCTCTAGGCTGCTTCTCCTTGTCCAGATCTATTCCGCCCCCCAAAACCCTCTATTCATTGAACTTTTTGAAACTTTGGCCTTTCAGAGAGAGATAAGGGATTGACTCTGTGTACACAAATTTGCAGAGGTCCAATAGGGTGGAGGTCTGTTATTTCTCACCTCTATATATTTATTTAAAAACATTTTTGCTGTTAACAAGCATGTTATCTGTGGAGAGACAAATCCACAGTTTGAGAACTGTAAAACTAAGCATCTCTGATGGTATCATCTAGACTGAGTACTGAGTCCCATTGGGTAGATAGAAATATGAACCTAAATAATCAATTCAGAAGCTCCTGGAACCCCATAAGATTAGGTCTCTAATCCATGGACTGTTGGAACTCATTTACAAAACTTTTCTGAAACATAACATTAATATTGTGAGACAGCTCCAAGTTTGTACTTGTGGGTCCTGCGCTTCCTGGCAGATTTAGGGGCCTCAGAAACTCATCTAGGCCCCAGAGTGACCTCCTTTTCTCAGTATAATTGGCAAGAGTCACCGCCTAGTGAGTTACCTTCATCACAGGCCAGTATGGAAGATGGAAAAGGGGGGAACCCGGGCCTGCCCTCTACTCTGGGCTCCAGCCCAGGGACCCTAATAGTATCAGCTAAGATGGCTGACCTTTTATCCACAAAACACAATACAATTCCCTGGGCTACTTCCCCACAGCAGTATCCGCTTCTTCAGACTCCACTTCACCCTTACCTCAGGGCCTCCTTCCTTCTGTATGATATGTTGTCCACCACTCAGTCTCACCAACAGCACAACTTCCTTCCACAGCTCCTGACACCCACAGCCCACCTTACTAACTGGGAGGTTTTTAACTGGTTTCAGCCAGTCCCTGATTGGCTTCAGGTGCCCCAATCAGGCTAGCTGTTTCTGCTCCTTTCTAGAAGGTTCTTAATTGGCCCCAGGTGTGTTGATTGGCCTGGAGTAGCCTTTGTTTGGCTATCCAGGGAACAGGAACCTGCACATCCTGAGACTAATATACCTGCCTTCCAGCACTCTATTATATCCTTCTGGTCTGACTCCGTCACAATATATTGTCTTGTAATATAGAATTAGAATTTATTATCCCTATTACATTATAGCTCAAAGATATCTCAGCATGGATCTTAATTAAAACTATCTGTAGATGGGATTTTTTTGATAAAATGCTTTTTGAAGAAAAAGCCTATTTAAATTTTAAAAAAATGATTTAAAAAAATCATTGATTTTTATCCACCATGTAATGTACACCTTCCCACCAACTCTGCTTATCAGCAAGGCCCTCCTAAAAATCAAGAGGGACAAGTTAGGAGTCATTATGATCGCCCCAGTTTGGCCTCTCCAGCATTGGTTCGGCATGCTCATGAATTTAGCCACAGCAGCCCCGTGGACACTTCTCAGCTGCCTGAACCTACTTTCTTAGGAACGCAGTCGGTTGTTGCACCTGAACTCTCCTCTCTCCACCTCACAGCTTGGGTGCTGCGTAGCTGAATCCAGAGGAACAAGCCTGCTTTAGTCAGGTACAGGAGGTTCTCTTGGAGAGCAGAAAGCCCTCCAGCAAAGGAACTTACTTAGCAAAGTGGAAGTGCTTCTCCTGCTGGTTGGTGGAGTGGAATATCTGTTAGACCCAGTTGTCTCTGCAGTTCATTCCACACTACCTGCTTCACTTAAACCACCTGGCCATCACCTTCTCTTTGATCAAGGTACACCTGGGCAGCCCTATCAGGTGTACTTTCATCCTGACATCCAGGGTAGATCAGTGTTCTCACATGAGATGTTCCTGAAAGGCCTTGTTCCTTGAGATGTTCTTGTTCCAGTCAGATTCCTGAAAGACTGTTTTTGCTGGTCTGGAACCCAGTCCCCCCATTGGGACCTGCAACCTGGTCCTCACCAGGCTCACAGGCCCTCCCTTTGAACATATGGCTTCTTTTTCCCTTTCCCACATGGTGGGGAAGGTCGCGTGCCTAGTAGCTATTACCTTGGTGAAATGAGTCTCCAAGATTAAAGCTCTTACATTGGAGCCCCATAAATGGTGTTCTACAAAGATAAGGTTCAGCTGCGGTTCCATCCAGCCTTCCTGCTAAAGGTGATGTCACACTTCTGTGTCAACCAGGATATCGTCCTCCCAGTGTTCTGCCCAAAGCGTCACATGACCAACGAGGAGAAGCATCTCCATACTCTAGATGTCAGGTATGCCCTGCCTTTCTACTTGGAATGCACCAAGCCCTTCCGCAGATTGACTCAGCTCTTTGTTGCGGTAGCTGACAGGATGAAGGGCCTTCCTATGTCTTCCCAGAGGATTTAGACTTGGATCATCTCCTGCATCTGTATTTGTTATGAGAACATGCAGGCTCTGCCAATAGTAAAGGCTCATTTGACAAGAGCTCGGGCATGTTCAGCTGCTTTGCTGGTGCATGACCCTGTATAGGACATCTGCAGGGCTCCAATGTGGTCTTCAGTAGATCACATAGATGTGAACGTGTATATGCCATCACTCAGCAGGCTAGAGATGATGCTGTTTTTGGCAGAATTGTGTTGCAATCAACACATCCATGAACTACCACCTCCAGAGGTATTGCTTGGGAGTCCCCTACAATGGAATAGACATGAGCAAGCATTCGAAGAAGAAAAAAGGTTAGCTTTCATAACTGTTCTTGGATATGTGTTGTTCATGTCCATTCCATGACCCACCCTCCTTCCCCTCGGTTGGAGTTCTGGCAAGAAGGAACTGAGGGAGGAGGGCGCCGATGGCACCTCTTATACTAGTGCACCAGAGTTGGTCCCCTATGGATACCACTGAGGGAAAACTTCCAATGCATATGGCAAGTGCACACACCTATAATGGAATGGACATGAGGAACACATCTTGAAAAATAACAGTTACGAGATTAGTAACCATTTTTTCATACATGCTTACTAGAGGTCACCCATCAGTATTATGGGGTCCTAGTAAGCCAAAATCTTTCAAACCCTTCTGCAAGGATTGCGGTCCTCATTGGACATTTGCTATCCACTTGCTGGATCCATCCTGTCCGTTTGCTGGATCAGAAAAAGGACCCTGTGTCAGTTAAGCTCATCCTTTGGTAACAAAAGCCCTTTCTTTGTCTCCTCCTCTCTGGAAAACCCAGCTTGAATCAATATACGCTCAACCACTCCAGGGTATGGTACTTGTCTAGAGTGATTTGCCTGAATCACCCCTCCCACTTCCCGCTTCGTTGAGTTCCTGTAGGAGTGATAGTAACTCTACCATGGAGTAAATAAGTCATAAATAAATAATTTATATATTTATGATCCCCAAAGATATTGCATGTGATTGCTGTTACAACAGCATCCTTTCCTCCCTGCACTCCTCCAGTTTAATGCATTAAGCTGCTTGCCACTCCATTTTCAAAATGTTTTTTCTTGTGCATTGCTTGATGGTGACCACTTCATTTTGGCCCAGTATATACTTCACTTCTGAGTTTTGTATGCTTGTCTCTTTTTCATCCTCATTTGGATGTCAAATATTCTGCCTACAGTCTCCAAGCTTGGAGTAATGTAATAGATGTTCATGAGATAGAATATGACTCTTAAACACATTTTCTAGATAGAAGAGCCACAAAAGCTTAAGCCTTTATCTTTGTAATACAATATATAAAACAAATTAATTTTGTTTAGTGGGTTGTCCTGAATGTTAATGTGATAAACTTGTATGAAATATTAACTCACGTTATCTAAGTCAAAACTTGGGTTTTAGGTGGTGAAAATGGCAATATTTTTGAAAAATGATAGTTGGTAGCAGGAGCCCAATGAGAGGATTTAAACCAGTTTCTGTCCTCCTTGATAGAGCTCAGTACTTACTTTATTTAGCTCTTTAGAAACATCTCTACTAAAAACTGATTCAACATTAGAATGTAAATTGATATGCATTTTTATATTGGGTTTCTATACTTCTGAAATTGGGGTAGCTTCAGAAATCAGTTTTAATAACTTGATTTTAATGTACTGTTTGATTTAAGCATGTCTTGTCAATCAAACTCCGAGCTATATGGATTCGGCTTTCTTAAAGCCTTTTACCAATGTTGTACCTTCAGAAGCTGCTGAACTTTTTAAAAATAGTTCGTATAATTTTGTGTTTTCTTTGTTTTTCAAATAGTTTATACAACCATATCCAGCTCTCTAGTAATTTAATGCCTGGCTGTGACTACTCGCTTTTTAAGGTATGCCCAGTAAGCTTTTTAAAATTATTAATGTAAATCACAGTCTTGAATAACTGTTCTCTTGAATAAGTAAAGATACCATCAATATTTAAGTGGCTACTGAGATTGGGAGCCCAGCTGGTGGAGATGTTAAAGGGGCCTAACTTCCAGAAAGATCTTCCATTTATTACTTTTATATAATGTGATTTTTGAGATGCAACAAAGGGGTTGACATGGTATACATAATAAAACTGCTAGGTACCTCCACTGTGCTTTCCTATACTATTTTAAGTAAACAACTTTCATAAAACATTATATCAAACAAAGCCCATATTGTAGAGGATTTCATGCTTGCTGGCAACAGGCACATCACTGGCAACAGCTTTGTAAGTTTTCCCATGTGATCCCACCAGTGGCCTTCAGTCTGGACCTAGAGGAATTGCCATCTCTCTGTAGCTACCAATAAGAGTGCCAAATGTGGGAAAGTGACCTGACATTATTTGCTGCCTTTCCGCTTTCAGCTTTTATCCAAATTTCTGTGAAGCACAGCTATTGAATTGTAGCTCTTCTTGAAAACTTACTGTTAAAGATATTATTTTCTATATCAAACACTGCAACATTGACATCAATGTGGGAGGTGAGAGCTGGGTTGTTTTCTGACTAGTGCAGCAAATGTTAAGTAAGTTCCAATTGCAAAGCCTTCATTGCTGGTGATTCATCAATCAGAATGGTAGATTAACGTTCCGTCTTGTCCGGGGTGGGCCGCCCTCGGCCCGCGGGGGGGGGGGTGTAAGGAGAGGAGTTTAAAAACAATTTGTAAACCCTGCATATTTTGCTCTGGAATTCACTGAGGCAGAAACAGTGACTGCCATGATGCCAATTTGAATAAGTCACTTTTTGACAGTAAACAACTTTCCTACTTTGCACCTGAAGCATAATAATTCAGTAACCTGGCTAAAATCACAGTCTTCATGGCTAAACTGAAGAATATAACTAGGAGTGCTTGATAAAAAGAAAAAGCTATGGTACTGAATCTCAGATCTTGGAGTCAGTGACTCAGGCTTGGACTGTAGGGCTAAAAATAGCTGTGTGGATGTTCCTCCTTGGGCTGGGGACTGGCCACAGTACCCTCTTTCTTTGCCAGGTTTCAGTGTCTGGACTCCAGCCCAAGCCCAAACATATACACTGGTATTTTTAGCTCTGCAGCCTGAGTGTGCCCCACACCACCCCTCTTCCACTCTCCTCGTTCCAAGCAAGCTGTAGCCAGTTGACCTGGATCTGAGATTCAGTGCCACAGGTTTTAGTTTGTAGTGTAGGCACACCCCCTTGTTTTACTTACTGGTTATGTTGCCCAGCTTCATACAGGGCTAAACAAATGACTCACTTGCACTGTATTTGAACCAGTTTTACATAGAGCATTCTGTAGCAGACTTTGAGTTACTTACTCGTGACTTTGCTATACAAATAAGAAATCAACTGTCTGAGAAATATTACATTTTTAGTCCTAAATTCTCTGTTATTTACCATGAAACTGGTGTTGCTGTTTAGTGTTCAGTATTCCTACCTTACAATAAGGTACTCGGGGAGGGAATCATTACTCTTCTTAAACTGTAAATTCTGTTCTTGTGTTGCAATTTAAATGTTACTTCCCCTTTCATGTTGTATAATATACAAATGAGGTATTTTGCCATTTACTGTCTTACTGTACGTTTTGTAGGATGGGATTGAACCTATGTGGGAAGATGAGAAAAATAAACGAGGAGGACGATGGCTGATTACACTAACTAAACAGCAGAGACGAAATGATCTTGATCGCTTCTGGCTAGAGACAGTAAGCTCTATGACATTGCATGTTATAACTTAAGATTCTTATGTTTAATAACTAATTACAAAGGGGTTTTCTCTTTAGCCATACTAAAATCTTTCATGACTTTTTCCTTACAAAAATAGATTGTCATGAAACACGCGGTACAGTAATGATGCTCAAACATCTTGTTTGAAGTAAGACAAGCATACAAATATTAGGCTACATATTAAAGTAGGGCTGTTAAGCGATTAAAAAAAATAATTGCATGATTAATTGCACTGTAAAACAATCATAGAAAATACCATTTACTGAATACTTTTGGATATCTTCTACATTTTCAAATAGATTCATTTCAATCACAACACAGAATTCAAAGTGTACGGTGCTCACTTTATTATTGATTACAAATATTTGCACTGTAAAAAAAAAAAAAAAAAAAATGTTTTTTAGTTCCCCTAATAAGAGTACTGTAGTGCAATTTCTTTATCATGAAAGTTGAACTTTCAAATGTAGAATTATGTACAAAAAACCTGCATTCAAAAATAAAGCAATGTAAAACTTTAGAGCAGGGGTCGGCAATCTTTCAGAAATGGTGTGCCGAGTCTTCGTTTGTTCGCTCTAATGTAAGGTTTTGCATGCCAGTAATACATTTTAACATTTTCAAAAGGTCTCTTTCTCTAAGTCTTTAATATATAACTAAACTATTGTTGTATGTAAAGTAAATAAGGTTTTTAAAATGTTAAGAAGCTTCACTTAAAATTTAAATTAAAATGCAGAGCCCCCTGGATCGGTGGCTAGAACCCAGGTAGTGTGAGTGCTACTGAAAATCAGCTCGTGCTGCATTTGGCACCTGTGCCATATGTTGCCTACCCTGCTTTAGAGCCTACTAGTCCACTCAGTCCTACTTTTTGTTCAGCCAATCGCTCAGACAAACAAGTCTGTGTACATTTTTAGGAGATAATGCTCCCTGCTTCTTGTTTACAATATCACCTGAAATGTGAACAGGCGTTCCCATGGCACTGTTATAGCTGCATCACAAGATATTTGTGTGTCATATGCCGCTTAATGCTTCAATGACCTTCCCAGAGGACATGCGTTCATGCTGATGATGGCTTCTGCTCAATAACCATCCAAAGCAGTGCAGGCCGACACATCTTCGTTTTCATCATCAGAGTCAGATGCCACCTGCAGAAGGTTGGTTTTCTTTCTTGGTGGTTGTCATGTTACTGAAATTATCTGGGATCATATAAATCATTTGATCCTGTAGGGGCACCAAATCTTAGGTAAAGGGGGTCATATAAGGTGTCTACGACCAGGTTATGATCTGCTGATTATGATTGTTATCTGATTACAAAAATGATACACACCTCCAAAGTTATAAATATTGGCTATGTGCTTGGTCAGTGTAAGTGACTTTGGAAAGCAACTGAGCAACTGTCTGAGGAAAAAAACTGTTCTCAGTGAATGCCCAATCAAGAACCAATCAAGTTAACAATAAACTTTATAGATGCCCGTCCACACCCGAGCTTCTCCCGGAATGTAGCTTGGCTGGTCAGGAACTGAATCTTGGAAAGTCCTGTAACTGGACTCTGCATAGGAAGGAGGAGGCGATCTCCACTCACAAGAAGAAGTCTATATAAACCTGAGAGAGACAGACCTCCATTTTTCTTCAGTCTGTCATTCTTACTCTGGAGGAATTCTGGCTACACACAAGTTTTCAACAAAGGACTGTATGACCCATCCCTGGAGGGGATGTATTCCAGAGACTTTGATTTGAACCTGCAGTTTATTCTAAAACTGATGCAAGCCTGAGACAAGGAATTTGCCATTACTGCATGTAATTTTTCTTTTAACCATTTCTAATCCTCACCTATATCTTTTTCCTTGTATAATAAACCTTTAGATTTTAGATTCTAAAGGATTGGCAACAGCGTAATTTGTGGGTAAGATCTGATTTTTATATTGACCTGGGTCTGGGGCCTGATTCTTTGGAATTGGGGAGAACCGTTTTCTTTGGGGTATTGGTTTTCATAACCATTTGTCCCCAGGACAGGTGGCTGCTGGTGGTGATACCAGGAAACTGGAGTGTCTAAGGGAATTGCTTGTGTGACTTGTGGCTAGTCAGTAGGGCAAAACCAAAGTCTTTTCTGTTTGGATAGTTTGGTTTGGTTTGCCTTTAGGGTGGAGAAACCTCCAGCTTTGGGCTGTAACTGCCCCCTTTGGAGCAATTTGTCCTGATTTGGCATTCTCAGTTGGATCCCACCAGGAACAGCACCATCACAGTGGTTCAGTTCTGTAGTTTCTGCATCGTAGTGTTGCTCTTTCAAGACTTCTGAAAGCATGCTCTACACCTTGTCCCACTCAGATTTTGGAAAGCACTTCAGATTCTTAAACCTTGGGTCAAGTGATGAAGCTATCTGTAGAAATCTCACACTGGTATCTTCTTTGTGTTTCAAGTCTGCAGTGAAAGTGTTCTTAAAATGAACAACGTGTGCTGGGTCATCATCCAAGACTGCTATAACATGAAATATACGGCATAATGTGGCTAAAACAGAGTAGGAGACACACAATTCTCCCCCTCAAGGAGATCAGTCACAAAATTAATTAATGCATTATTTTTTTTAACAAGTATTATCAGCATGGAAGCATGTCCTCTGGGATGGTGGCCGAAGCATAAAGGGGCATATGAATGTTTAGCATAACTGGCATGTGTATATACCTTGCAATGCCAGCTAGAAAAATGCCATGCAAACGCCTGTTCTCACTTTCCAATGATCTTGTAAATAAGAAGTGGGCAGAAAAAGGGAATGAGTAGCAGGGGATGGATCACTTGATGATTACCTGTTTTGTTCGTTGCCTTTGAGGCGCCTGGCACTGTCCACTGTAAGAAAACAGGATACAGGGCTAGAGGGACCTTTGGTCTAACCGAGTAGGCCCATTCTTCTTATGTCCTGTAAATGTAAACAGACTTGTTTGTCTGAGTGGTTGGCCGAACAAGCAGTCGGACTGAGTGGACTTGTAAGTTCTAAAGTTTTACATTGTTTTGTTTTTGGGCGCAGTTATGTAACAAAAAAATATACATTCGTGAATTACACTTACATGATAGAATCAGAGGGGTAGCCGTGTTAGTCTGGAATTGCAGAAGTGACGAAGAGTCATGTGGCACCTTAAAGACTAACTAAAGTATTAGAGCATAAGCTTTCGTGGGCTAATACCTACTTCGTCGGATGCATGCCTTACTTACATGATAGAGATTGCACTATTGTATGAGGTGAATTGAAAAATACTGTTTCTTTGCCATTTTTACAGTGCAGATATTTGTAATGAAAAATAATATAAATTGAGCATGACCAACTTTGTATACAGTGTTGTAATTGAAATCAATATATTTGAAAATGTAGAAAAACATCCAAAATTACTTAATAAAATTCAATTGGTATTCTGTTGTTAAACAGTTAATCACATGAGTTAACTGCAATTAATCAACGCTCCTAGTTTAAAGGTATTGCAAATATTTGTTAAAGTCCACTGGTAGTTCTGTTCAAAACCCATGATAGAGGTAATTCTGCACACAACTGATTAGCCTGCTTATCCTAATGATGTAGAGTTTTGTCATATGTTTCAGCTACTGGTGAAGTTCAATTATTTGCATATTGTCTATAACATTACTCTTAAACAAATGTACCTTTTATTTACGTTTTATATTCTTAGTAATAGTTCATATGTACAATGGAATATGGAATTAACATAAGCGTTATCAATAAGATCCCTTTATACTTACTTCTTTCATTTCATGTAGTGGATACTGAATATTATCTGTTCAAAAACGGTGCCGGGATAGTACAGTTGTCTAGTGCATTACACAAGATTCCATTTTCTTCTCTCCAGGTTCTCTGGGTATTTTGTGTAGACTATTTTAGAATCTTAAATGCAAAAATCTGTTGCTGCCAAATACTCCTAGAAAATCACAAGATAATGTATGTATAGTCACAAAATGTATTACATGGAAAAAGCTAAAGTTTACTGTCTTCTAAGAACTGAATAGATTCTTCACTATCTAGTGGAGTCAGATGCTTGACGGAATGTTCTGGCATTAAATTATGGTTAATACATTGTAAAACTGTCACCCTGCATGAATAATCATATATGTGTAAATCTTAATACAACACCACATTGGCATGTCAGAATTATTTTGTCATTGAAAATACAATATTGGCCCATGTTCTCTGCTACAGCTCGGGAGAGCACAGTGCAACTTGGTGAGAGACCAGTGGCCAGTATAATTTAGGGCAATCTAAAGCCTAAATTATGCTGATTGCCTGTGGCTCAAGGGATGATATGACTGCTTGGCATCAGATGGAGCAGAGGGGAACTCTGGCTGTATACCAACACCAGCAGCAAAGCAGGGGTTTGTATAAGAATTGTTATACCAACTCTTCTGCTCGACTGTCCTACGTCGGAATCTGGTCACCAGCTTTGGCTTCAGGGCAGGGGGTAATCAATTATTTTTTATCAATTGTTTTTAAGGTCCAGATTTCTTGATCAAAGTCCAGACTCCAGAGAAGAAAATACAAAAATAACAATGATAAGTAAATAAAAAGTTGATAGCCCATTCAAAAGCCTCTGGCGGTCTGGATTTGGCCCTCAGTCTTCCTATTGATGATCTCTGCTTTAGGGTGTGATGTGGCTGCTGACACGTGACAGCCTCACCACACCCCAGAATCTGTTTCTGTCACTTTATTTCTCCATCTTTCTGTTCCTTGGAAGGGCACGAAGAGATCCAAGTGGCTTTGGTGCATATACTCTGTTCTGCATGCAGCTTCAAGTGAATGTCAAAGGGTGATGGGGGTGTCACGTCTGTCACATCCATGGACACCACAAAAGCCTTGTTGCTTGTCTCAAAGACTTTATGCAGTTGCAGAGTCACAAGATAGTATCTTCAGGCTCATTACTGTTTTTCATACGCCATAATACATATTGCATGAGAGAAACTTTCAAGTCCCAAGAGTTATAATTTAAAAACTACAGGGAGGTAGTATTACTGTTTCTCAGTGTAATGTTATCACACCATCCTGATTGGCCTAATCTACACTTTGTTTACTTCTCCACTATCTAAACATTATGAAAAATCCAAGGAACACGGCATTGCTTTCAAACATTTTATAAACAGAAAATACAAAATATTTAACTTTTCTGTTCCAGCATAAAAACAAAGGTTAGGAAAGTGAACTGTTCAGTTAACGATTTATTGCATACGTCCTAAGCACACAGGTAGATAGATGGGTGATTATGCAGTCACACATCAGGGAGCAGCTCCATTAATTGTTTCAATAATTTTTTACAACTAGTTCAATCAAAATAAAGTCAGAAGCCTTTCCTTTTCCTTCTGTCCTCTTGATGTGTCACCATATTACCCAAACTTCTGTTAGAAAAACAACAAGGAGTCCAGTGGCACCTTAAAGACTAACAGATTTATTTGGGCATAAGCTTTTTTGAGTAAAAAAACACTTCATCAGATGCATGGAGTGAAAATTACAGATACAGACATTATATACTGACACAAGTGTAGTTACCTCACAAATGGAGAACCTGTGTTGACTATTCAGTGTTATGTCTATTAGACAAGGAAAAAAACTAAATGCTGTTGACACTGGTTCTCCACTTGTGAGGTAAGTCCACTTGTCAGTATATAATGTCTGCATCTGTAATTTTCACTCTGCATATGAAGAAGTGGTTTTTTTTACTCTCTCAAGCTTATGCCCAAATAAATCTGTTTAGTCTTTAAGGTGCTACCAGATTCCTTGTTGCTTTTGTGGATACAGACCAACATGGCTACTCCTTAATACTTCTGTTAGGTTGGCCAAGTTTGGAATATAGCTGTAAACTACAGTGGGACCCAGAATACCGTGCCCCGCTATAGCACGGATCCATTTATAGCGCGGGGCGTGGCTGGCTCCCGATGTCGGCGGTGGCCGCTGCTTTGATGCAGTGGAACCCCGCAATACCACGACCCCGCCTTTATCGCGATCAATTTTTTTTTGGATCCCGATGGTCGCGGTATTGCGGGGTCCTACTGTATTTTATTTCGGATAGAGATACAACAGCATTTAGTTTTTTTCCTTGTCTAATAGAAATAACATGTCTATAAATAGTATAATTGTCACATTTTATCTGTGCTTTTGTTATTTAAGCAGCATGATAGGATTTTATGGCCTAATACTAGAAAATCATGCTATTGGTTAAATAATACTATGGATGTTTTGTGTGGTATGAGCCCTAAAAATTTAGAGCTTCCACTACTCAAGTGAATATAATATGTACCCCTTGCAGTTGTGTTGCTTCTATAAAATTTAGGGGGGTTTGTTTGATTTATTTACTAGCACATTGTGGCCGTTAGATTTCTTTTGCAGTTGCCGATTAATCTTTAAGACTGTTTTATTCTCACACTGCTTTGAACAGAGTGTTGTTAAGTCTAAAACTTGAAAATTATTTTGAAATTTTTTTTACTGATAATGATCATTACATAATGTCTAAGATAAAAATGAAGCAAACAAACTTCCATTGATGAGCTGTATAGAACACAGGCCATAGAACTTCCCCAAAATAATTCCTAGAACTTACCTTTCAGAAAAACATCCAGTCTTGATTTTAAAATTCTCAATGAAGGGGAAACACCACAAACATTGGTAAATTGTTTCAGTAGTTAAACATGCATGCCTTATTTGCAGTCTGAACTTGGCAAGCTTCAACTTCCAGCCGTTGGGTTTTGTTGTACCTTCCTATGCTAGATTGAAGAGCCCATTATTAAATATTTGTTCCCCATGTATGTACTTACAGCCTGTAACCAAGTCACCCCTTAACCTTCTTTTTGTTAAGCTAAATATATTGAGCTCCTTGATTCTGTAACTATAAAGCATGTTTTCTAATCCTTTAATCCAAGAGTGGCCAACCTGAGCCTGAGAAGAAGCCAAAATCTGCCAATGTACATTGCCAAAGAGCCACAGAATACATCGTCAGCCCCCCATCAGCTCCTCTTTTACTCTCCCCACCACCACCACCACCAGGCCGACCAATTAACGCCGCCTTCTCTCTCCCCACACCTTCCGATCAGCTGTTTTGTGGCATGCAGGAGGCTCCGAGAGGGAGGAATGAGGCCATAGCAGGCTCAAGGCAGGGGACAGGAAGCAGTGAAGTGAGGGAAGGAATTGTGGCACAGCCAGGGGTTGAGCAGTGAGCACCTGCCAGCACATTGGAAAGTTGGCACTTACAGCTCCAGCTCCAGAGTCAGTGCCTACATGTGGCCTGCTTTAATCATTCTTGTGGCTCTTCTCCGAACTCTCCTGTTTTTCATTACCCTTTTTGAATTATGGACACCAAAACTGGACGTAATATTCCAGCAGTGGTTGCTTCAGTGCCAAATAAAGAGGTAAAATAACCTCTCTCCTCTTACTTCACATTCTCATGTTTAAACGTCCAAGGCTGGCTTGAGCCCTTTTGTCCATAGGATTGCACTGGGAGCTCATGTTTAGTAGATTATCCACGATGACCACCAAATCTTTTTCCATGTCTCTGTTTCAGAGAGAGTCCTCCATCCTGTAAGTATGGTCTACTTTTTTGTTCCTAAATGTACATGTTTACTTTTAGCAATATTAAAGTGCATATTGTTTGCTTGAGCCCAGCTTACCAAACAGTCCAGATCAGTCTAAATCGGTGACCTGTCCTCTTACTTATTTATTCCTCCCTGCCCAATCTTTATTTACAAACTTTCAGTGATGATTTTGTTTTCTTCCAGGTCATTCATAAAAATATTATGATAGGCCAAGAAGTGATCCCTGCGGGCTCTGCTAAAAACACCCGCTTGATGATGATGATTCCCTATTTACAATTTCATTTTGAGACCTCTGTCGGCTTTCAATCCATTTAATATGGGCCATGTTAATTTAATATCATTCTAGTTTTAAT
Organism: Dermatemys mawii; assembly: GCA_007922305.1. Lineage (NCBI taxonomy): Eukaryota > Metazoa > Chordata > Testudines > Dermatemydidae > Dermatemys > Dermatemys mawii. The sequence goes on along the minus strand of ML677328.1, from coordinate 4,454,838 downwards.
CAAAATGTTGTGCCAGTACCAGTTCAAATGCCTCAAAGAAGTCTAAGCATATTATATCGACACTATCACCTTTATCGACCAAACTTTTATTTTATCCACAAAAAAAAATCGAGTTATTTTAACAGGATCTGTTTTCCATAAACCCATGTTGATTGCCACTAATTTTATTACCCTCCTTTTGATTCTTTATTAATTGGGTCCTGTATCAGTCGCTCCACTGTCTTGCCTGGGACCAGTCTCAAACTGACAGATGTCTCATTACCCAGGTTGCCCTGTTTACTCTTTTTTAAATATGGGCACATGATTAAGTTTCTTCCAGTCTTCCAGAACTTCCTCGGTGTTCCAAGACTTCAAGAAAATTGACATGAACTGTCCAGCGAACTCCTCACACAGCTCTTTTAAAACTCTTGGATGTAAATTATCCAGACCTGCTGATGTACAAACGTCTAATTTTAATAGCAGCTGTTTTAACATCTTCCAGAGATACTAGTAGAAAGCATTATCACTGTATCATGAGGTTATTTCTGTTTTTCCCCCCAAATACAGAACAGAAATATTAAAGACTTCTGCCTTTTCTACATTATATTGATAATTGTACCATTTCCATCTAGTAATGGACCAATACCATTCAGGATTCTTTGTTCCTAGTATATTTAAACTCTTTATTGTCCTTAACTCTGCTGGTCATAGATTTTTCCTTATGTACCTTTTTGCTTCCCTTATTAGTTTTCTACAATTTCTAGCTTCTGATTTTATATTCATTACTGTCAGCTTCCTCTTCCTATGTCAAGAGAAGAGATCAACCTTTCCATTTCACGGCTGAAGGGTCTCCACATTGGTCCATCGTAGCAAGCAAACATTTCTGTGCAGTTACCTGCATTTGTTTCAGTATTGTACACGGAGCATTATCATGTGCACTTGTGGTTCAGGGTATAATCACAACATGGGTTGGCACAATGAGCTGTTTACAGTGCCTTGGAGTTTGGATCCAAGCTTGATCTGTCGTTCCTCATGCATTGAAGCTGAGTGTGCAGCAAAGGTGGTGCACTCAGCCGCTGGGGAAAGAATATATGTTGAATATCTCCATAGCAATGGCACATGAATTCTCAGCCAGAACACTTCTACAGTGTATAGTTGGTGGGATTGGATGGCACAAAAGGGATTCTCCAGATACCTGAGATGTATAGAGAAGAAGCACAAACAGCATTTGGGAGGATGATGGAAATTTCAAGATGACAAGCTATGTAGAGAAACAGTTCTGGAGATTTGGGAGAAGATGGAAAGCATGACTGGCATGGGTAGACGGCTTAACAGAGGAGAGAACATCTCCTTTTAATAAAATAAATTGTTCTATAAAGGTTTTAGCTATGAAGCCTTGTATGCAGATGGAAAACCTCAAACAAAACACCCCACCTTAAAAGAAATAAGGGAACTCCACTGCTATGCAGCTAAACCTTTCTTAGGTTAATTTTTAGCATATATTTTGTCATTGATATTTGTGTGTTGATCATTTAGAATGAAAATGGTCTGTTTCCATATATGAGGTTTTCAGTACACCAGAAATTTAATACATCTAATATAAAACTGCTTTATAAAAATGGAAGATTCCACTGTAAAACACAACTTTTATTTTATCATTTACCTCCCTTTAATAGTTTAGTCTTTATTTTGTAGCTGCTGTGCCTTATTGGAGAGTCCTTTGATGACTACAGCGATGATGTATGTGGAGCTGTTGTTAATGTTAGAGCTAAGGGTGATAAAATAGCAATATGGACTACTGAATGTGAAAACAGGGATGCTGTTACACATATAGGGTAAGTGACGTTTGCTATTCAGTGCCTTTGACTTGATATACATGACTGTATTCTTTAATGTTAAATGCCTTTTAAATTTGAGTAATTCAGTTGGAGATACGCTAATGCTTGTCTTCATTTTGAAATCAGTGGGTACAGTCTGGAAAATTTCCTTTTTCCCCCAAAATACAGTCTTCTGTGATGTGGCCTACTGATAAATGTGTTAACGAGTTAAAAAAAAAAATCAATACAAAATAAGTTGTGCACACATTGTCACGTGCACTTAGACTATGAATCTTGCACAGATTTGAAGGATGGACCTACAGATTGTCTGAATTACTTGAGTGGCACGCCTTAGATCTTCTTGAAAATAAAACATTAATCAGTGGGAAGCAGTTGGGTGGTGAAAGCTTCATCGGCTCTTCTGAGTGGGGTATAGCAGCTAGCTAACTCAAGATCTACTGCAATACACCAGCGTGGTGATATCCCGGCCATCACAGAGCATGGAGTAAGCCTATCCTGAAGCAGAGGTCTAAGGGTCACTTTTAATAAAACAAGTATAAACATATTTGACCTCTGGTGGGGGGAGGCAGTGTACTTTTGAAAAAAAAAAAAAAACTGATAAACACATTATCACTGGACAGCTTAAAAAAAAAACTAGACGATTAAAATTGGTCTTCTCTTCTGAAAGAAAACTAATTGCAGTATTTTCAGAAAGGGAAATTGCATATTTTTCCAGCCTAGTTAGATACTCTTTTCTTTAGAGGACTCAAGAAAATTCAAATGAAGTGATGATCCTAGAATAATAGAACTGACTCTCTTGTTGTTTGAAGCCAAAATAATTGAGGCTATTTGAATATTTCCATGGTCTTTGTTTATTGCTTTGATGGACAAGCATTTTTTTCTTGGCTAAACTTTTCTAGCTACAAATGGTGCATGGCTGCATGTTGACTTCTGTTCAGTTTTGCATTCTGACTGCTTGTTTTATGACCAGCAGAACAGTTTACCATATTAAGTCAGTGAGATTTACCTTGCTTCATTACTATGCCATCTCTGTCACTAATGTTGGGGGCAAGTCTTCAGCGATAGGCATAGTGAGTTACTGAACTTTAGTGCAGATGTTTTAGTACTTCAGGACACCATTCCAAGTATGCATCAGAATGGTATTCACAAACGTTAAGGGTATGTCTACTCTGGCAAAGTTACAGCGCTGCTTAGAGAGCGCTGAAGGGAAACCGCTGTTGTGTGTTCACGCTGTCAGCTGCCTGTGCAATAGCGTGTTCACACTTGTGGCACTTGCAGTGATATTCGGAGCAGTGCATTCTGGGCAGCTATCTCACAGAGCATCTCTTCCTCTTCTGCCACTAAGAGTTGTGGGAAGGCATGGGTGGGGTGTCATTTGGCATCCTGGGTCCTGTCCCAATGCACCGTGACGCATTGCTTCGCACCCCAGCAATCCTTGTGCTTCCATCCGCATTTGGAGCCATCTTTCAAACGTTTGTATCCTGCACGCTCTGTCTCTTCAGTCTCAGTCTGCAGGAATGAATCCCAAACTGTTGACCAGTATGCTGCTCACTCTGACTAACATGTCAGGAATGGCAATGTAGTAATTCCTTAAACTTCAAAGGCAAGAATAGTGCAGCATTGATTTTTCCATGCATACTAGCTACGGCACGAGATTGCTTGTGGCATTCACGGAGGTGCTGACCACAGCGGAACACTGCTTTGGGGCCCGGGAAAACAAGCATTGAGTGGTTGCATCACATCGTCTTGCACATCTGGGATGACGAGCAGTGGCTGCAGAACTTTAGGATGAGGAAAGCCACATTCATGGGACTTGGTGATGAGCTTGTCCCAACACTATGGCACAAGGTCACGAGAATGACAGCTGCCCTGTCATTACAGAAGTGTGTGGTGATTGCACTGTGGAAGCTGATTACTCCAGACTGCTACCGATCGGTCGCCAACCAGATCAGAGTGGGAAACTCGTATTGACGGAAGTGTGCAGGGCTATTAATCACATCCTGCTCTGAAAGACTGTGACTATGGGAAACGTGCGTGACATTGTGGATGGCTTTGCACAAATGAGCTTCCCTGACTAGAGGGGCGATAGATGGTGCACACATTCCAATTCTGGCACTGGGCCACTTGAGTACATTCAGCAGAGAGGGTATTTCTCAATGGTTCTCCAGGTGCTTGTGGATCACTGTAGGTAGGTGTTTCACAGACGTTAACACAGGTGGATCCAGAAAGGTGCATGATGCACACATCTTCCAGAACACTGGCCTGTTCAGGAAGCTACAAGCAGGGACTTTCTTCCCGGACTGGAAGTTCATCATAGGAGAAGTCAGAATGCTCACTGTGATCCTGGGAGACCCTGCCTACCGCTGTCAAATGGAGCAGCTTGACAGCAGCAAGGAGTGGCTCAACAACAGGCTGAGCAAGTGCAGAATGACTAAGTGTGCTTTTGGTTGTTTAAGGCCTGTTGAGGCTGCCTATATGGAAAGCTGGACCTGGCCAATGACAATATTCCTGTGCTTATAGCTGTGTGTTGTATGCTCTATAATACTTGTGAATGGAAGGTTAAAGCTTCACTCAGGGCTGGACATCTGAGGCTCAGCGCCGCTGAATTTGAACAGCCAGAGACCAGGGCTGTTAGAGGGACATGGGGCCATAAGGATCAGGGATGCCATGAGGCAGCAGTTTGAAGCTGAAAGCCACTAATATTTGTTGCTGTGCTTGGGAGTGCGTTGTTTATAAGAAGAGGTGATTGTGATTGGTGCAAATGATGCAATATGAAGGTTTAAGATAATAGTCTATTGCTTTGCAGGGCTCCATTTGCTTTCAATTAATAGAATAAAATTTGCTTTCAAACCAACACAATCATTTTATTAAAAAGCAACCAGAGGGGAGAGTCGAACAAAAAGAAGACATTAGCACTGAGGGGATGGGAGAAGGAAAGGTCCCAGGAGGAGGAGGGGTCCCAGGACAGTTAAAGATTTGTGTATGTCTAAGTATCCTATCCAACTCTCTGCTTTGGAGTACAGTGCAGTGAGTACTTACTTCAGCAGGGCCAAACTGCAGAGGGATGGGTGTTGAGTGCAGTGTGTACTGGGAGTCCGCAGTGCTGGACTGTGCTGGGGAAGAGCGGAATTCTGTGGGTACAGATTGGTGCTAGGAGGTTAAGAGTTTGTTGGCAGTGTCTGGGGGCACATGGGGGAAAAAATTATGCAATAGCGGCTGCAGGGGAGGGTGGGTGTGGCACTGAGGAGTTTGCAGTGCTAGTATCAACTGGAGCTTGTCCGCTTGGCACTCCATAACTGTTAAGAGCTGCTCCTTGGCTTCTTTCTGGTGTGCTGCATTCTCCTTTGGGTCCCTCTTCTCCCTGTCCTATCACTCCGTCAGTTCCTGTTTTTTGGTGGTGGAGTGCATGATGACATCACCCAGAAAGTAGTCCTTAGTACTTTGTGGCCAGTTTCTAATTCTGTGCAGTCATTCAGCCGGCGATAACCAAGAGGGAGTATCGCTCCTGAGGTCATCTCTGAAGCGAAAACGCAACATTTTACAGAAGCAGTATTGTTCTCAACGCACACAACACTGATTCATGATTTTAAAACAGAGCCAGTATTCACATACCTGTCACTAACTGGCTGACCCCAGCCAAGCACACGAGCCACAAGCTCTCTCAAATGATGAGCAGCCACAGGGGCAGGGTAAATCAGTGTTCTCGGATCCTTCTGTACACTGAGCATGTGGCTCTTGGGGAGAGCCCAACACTGGGGGGGGGGGGGGGGGGCTCCTGATACCTATTCCTGCCCCCACATTTTCCACAGGCTATGTTGATTATGGAAGATCTCTCTCTCTGAGGGTGAGCAGGGAATCAAGGGAGGATCTTCTCCAAGACTAAAGCTTCCATCCTGATCCTTAGGCAACTCGCCTGTATGCAGCATGGCCCCCACTCCTTCCCCTCCACACCTGGGATGGCAGAGTGGTGCAGGAAAGTTAGTATTAATGGGACAAGAACCAAAGCAGCTTTGCTAAAGAACCTGCAGCAGAGGATTGCCCAGTATGTCCATGAGAGTTTCCTAGAGGTCTGAGGCAGATTCCCATGAAGTGAGGGAGTCAATGAACAGCCTGTTCTGCTGCTCAGACTAGGCGTGTGGTGGTTTTGTGCATCATACAGACACACACCTGTTTTCTGTAACCCTCCTGCCCCCAGCAACTCACTTCAGTGATTCCCAAAATCAAATCCACTTACTAGGGGCTTCTTTGCACTTCACCGAGATCTGGCAGCTGTGACTGGCTAGCCTCCGGGGTAGAGAAGAGCTCCTGGCTACATTCATCTCTTACCTCTGAGTTGCTCCCTGCCTCTGGGGGTCTCTCCACATCTTCGTCCAAGATTTTCTTCTCAGTCCACTCTCGACTGGCACGCGAGCCACTGAAGTATCCACAGTGGTTTTCGCTGTGGAGGTGGGGTCGGGTCACCACTGAGTATCGCGTCCAGCTCTTTGTGGAACCGGCAGCTCGTGGGCACAGCACCGGAGCAGCAGTTTGCCTCTCGTGCCTTGTAGGTGTTCCACAGTTCCTTCACTGATTCTGACTGTGGTGTGTCCCAGTCATAGCCCTTTCCATCATGCATCGTGAAATCTGTCCATAGGTGGTATGATTCCTACGGCTGGAGCACAGCTGGGACGGTGCAGCCTTTTCTCCCCAAATGCTCAGGAGGTCCAGCAACTTGGCATTGCTCCAAGCAGAGGATTGCCTGGTGTGTGGATCAGGCATGGCCTCATGGAAAGATGCACCGAGACCACTGCATGGATCGTCAGGCAAACAGGAAGGGGACTTTCAAAATTCCAAAGCAATTTGACTGGTCACCCAAGGGCACAGCAGTAAAGTTCAGACTGATGACCAGAATAGTGAGAACAGTCATTGTGGGACACCTTCTGGAGGCCAATCACAGCACTGTAATCGCCACGATATCTATACTGGCACCACAGCGCTGAAGCCCCGGTGCAGAAAACTATATGCTTCTCATTGGGGTGCAGTTTTTTTACAGGCTGCAACTGCACAGCTTGTGTACCAAGTGGTTTTGCAGTGTGTACGCTTCGGGAGCTACAGCACAGAAAGCTGCCGTACTGCGCAGAAACTTACCAGTGTAGAGAGGGCCTAAGTTAAAGTTTAAAAAGTCTAAGATTACCAGAATGGAAAACTAGCAACAAGGTAGCAGTGAAGATGGCACAAAATACCCCAGTGGTTTTACATGGCCTCATTTTATTTTGCCTGTATTTCCCATGCCAGTAACAGTGTAACATCCTTATACCGCCACTGAAAATGTATTGGACTCTTAGGTGTAAAGAAGTCAGAATAAAATTGGCTAGTTATGATTCCATTAATCACTTACTCTAAATATCAGTTCAAGTTGCAATTTGTATTAATAGAATTTCATATGGTTTCTGATAATAGCCTGTAGTTTATATCACTTTGTTCTCATAGACATAAAGATCATTGTGACCATTATGGTCATCCAGTCTGACCTGCACATTGCAGGCCCCAAGCTCACCCACAGTTTTCTGCCCCAGATCCCTAAATGACCCACTCAAGGATTGAACTCTCTATGCTAGGTTTTGCAGGCCAATGCTCAAACCACTGAGCTATCCTTCCCTGTGTTCTGGTCAGAGCTCTAAGGTAAAGGCAGTTAGTATTTGAATTGAGTACTTCCTGTTGAGGAATGTTTAGGGGAGTATATTTAAGTAGTAGTCATCCCTCTCAGCTAGGACTGAACCAAAGTTCTAGGATCAGTGTCTTCCCTTCTGCCCCCAAAGCTGTCCTCTGTTTATTTTTCCAAATCCTCCTTATCCTGGCTAAGAACTCATTTCAGTAATAAATAATCAAATTTATATTTGACTTGAAGTGAGAAATAGAAGTAGCAGGAGCAGTTGAACTTTATACAAAAACAGCATATTGTTTCAAGTAGTATTCATAACTACAGAAATATTTAAGCAGAATTGTTTCTAACTAGAAATTTGTCTTTGTGCATTAAAATGTCAGCAGGTCTGAAAGGAAATAACTTAATACGCTGTCCCTTTCTAGAGAGTGTTCCTTAAACTTTTGGTGTTTTGTGTTTTTGTTTCTTCAGGAGAGTATACAAGGAAAGATTAGGACTTCCTCCAAAGATAGTACTTGGCTATCAGTCCCATGCAGACACAGCTACTAAGAGCGGCTCCACCACTAAAAATAGGTTTGTTGTTTAAGAAGACACCTTCTGCGTATTCTTTCATAGGAGACTGCGTCAAGCAATCGAGATTTGGGAGCTGAACCAAAGCCTCTTCAAAAGCAGAGTGGACTGCATTTAAATTTGATTTCCATCTAAATGTTGCTAAGATTTGTGAGAAGTCTCATTCGCCTTTGTCTTGTACTTCTGTGTTCAATTTTTTTTCCTATTTTGGCTGAAGTAACCATTATTCAATCAAAGGATTTCAGTACACGTTACCCCCAGAATCCATAAACGTTTTCCTGGCCACTCTGTAATAGCTTAGTAGGACATTACTATTACAAAAACCTTTGTTTATCCACAATATTCAGAAAAGAAACTGCATCTCTATACCTTACAGAAAAATTTACTTCTGTTTTATATTTGCATTGTATGCAGTAACATGTTTTGCTGGTTTGGAAGAAAAGTATGGTGCATAGATTTTCTAGCAATTTTCTTAATACAGCATTGTTTTTGCTGTAACCTATGCTGATGGCTGCTAGACTTAATTTATTTGTTTCCCTAATTGATAACATTAGTGATTCTCTGATTTCAGTTGTTTTTGCTCATGTAATATTGGTGAAGGATCTGGGAATATGACAAAGGTGGAATAAACATGAATTTTGTGCATTCTTTGGTAACTTTTTGTTTTTTGTAACATCAAAGCTTTCCTACAGACTTATGCATTTCAGTCAAATCAGTGATCTATGTTTGTGTGATTTCCTAAACATAATTGTGGATTTTTTAAAATGTAACACCATAATTTACATTCCTTACTAGAAATAGTATGTCTGTTTTTGTATCTTATGCTGTATTTTAACACTTTGTATTACTTAGGTTATATTCCTTGGTTAAAAATGGCTCAAGTAGACAAGCAGTCCCATTCATATTAAGACAGTGTACAAAACTGTAAATAAAATGTGTACAGTGAATTGTCTTTTAGACAAGTAGATTTGTCCTTTTTATTTCCTCCATCTTTACAGCAAATATTTGTACATGTGACAAAGCAGTCTCTATTGTGGCTTCTATTGTAGTGTGTCTTCCAAGAGAGGTAAATCTGGAACTATAGTTTATTACTATGGTTAGTAAACATTTTAATAAATCTAATAGAGAGACCATATTCCAAAATGGAATTACACTGATTTGGCTATTGTTTTTCTTAAAATGGTCAGTCTCACTGATCATAGTGTGGTGTGCAGCTTCTTGGTCAGCGTACACAGAATTCAAGGGAAAAGTTGGAAGGGACACCAGGCAAAAGCCATCTGGATTCAGGTGGCAGCTACAGCAACATACCTATCTTGGTTAGCACTTTTCATCAGTAGGTCTCAAAGCACATTACAAAGGATGGTGGTATGCTCCACATTTTACAGATGGGGATTTGGGGGTGGTGGCAAAATGAGCTGGGAGGGCTGACTTGTCCAAGGTCACTTGGCAGGTCAGTGGCAGAGCCAAGAATAGATCCCTAGGTCCAGAGTCCCACTCTGGTGTTCTGTCTAGTTAGTCCATGTTGTGTGTCTTGAGCACTGAAGTGACATGATTCTGTGTAAAATCATGTAGCTATTGTATGAGAAGTACCAGTGAAACCCAGTAAAGAAAAGTGGTATTGGGGAGAAAAATGTAACAATCTGCTATCATGTCTTCCATACCAATAACAAACTTCCTTCTGTCTGGAGCAGTTGATGCAGATGTGTGGGCAGGGGCACTGGAGATTGAACTGACTTAGGGCCAATGGAAGCAGATCTTAGAGGAGGCTAGTATATAAAGTTGTACAACCATTTAAAGGAGTACTTCCTAACAAACTTCTCTTTATGTTGTATTTTGGGAATGATATCTTAAGGCTGAGTGTTGCACAGTTAGGCTAGTTTCTTAAATTCTTACCATTTAATAAATGTATATGAAGATCCAGCAGAGCTATGTATGTGGTCTTTGTAAGTAAATTAAAAATGAGGCAAACTCTTATTCTGCAAAAAGAACGAGGAGTACTTGTGGCACCTTTGAGACTAACAAATTTATTTGGGCATAAGCTTTTATGGGCTATAACCCACTCTGAAGTCTTATTCTGCAGTTTGTTAGTCTCATGTTCTCACTAAGGGGTTCTCTGCATTTTTGTCTCATTGTGCAACTTGTTATATTAAGACTGAAATCTGCCTCCTGGCAAAATGCTATCAGAATGGGGAACAGTGCTTACCCATACACTCATTTTACCAGTATGGCACTAGTTAGGGTGAACTCAAACTCTCTCTACATAATTTACAAGAAATGGGGTCGTCTTCATGATCTGGACCATGTTTCTCTTAAATGGAAATTACAGACTCATTAATATTAAAATCAATAATGACTGGAAACATCTTGATTTATTTTGATGTTACGGCAATAAAAACTAATGTACCTTTAACAGACCAGACACCTTTCTAATGAAATTGTGAACGGTCAGTGTAGTGACATTCTACCTGTAAAGTCACCTAAGCAGGGGAGATGTCTTGAGTGGGGAAGACTATCCCCTCACATTTGTGCAGGACGGTAGTGTGACTACACATTAGTCATTTGATTTTATAGTACAAGTGTTGGTGGGGCGCTAATATTAGCTCTCTTGAGGAACTACATGCACTTAAATTGGTCATTCCATTGACAAAGTTTTATTATAGTACATACTGCTTCATATTCAGTTTCTCTGCTCAGTTATTCAGGTCGTCTTATTAATTTGCTCCTTTGTTTCCTTTATATTCAAGATGGATGCTGTTTAATTCTAGTGTGTCCATAAACTGTCAGATGGTTCATTGCACTTTTTACTAAATGTGCTTTGTCATTCTAACTGCACCTTGTACCTAGTAAATCATATATTTAGGGAACAGTTCTAACTTAAAAGTTCTCCATCCCACTGTACCCTTCCCTAGGTAGAAATATACAATATTGGATTTTATTTTAGAAAACATATCGTTAAGTGTGAGGTGTCAGAGCCAGGTTTACTAAAGTGAGGAAGGTAAATGTGAAAGTGTAGATAACCTGTACTGCCTTTCTAGAGCGCTTTGATGTCTACTGATAAGTGCTGTATAAGAGTTGGGTAGTGTTACTTGTTTTTAAGTGTTTTAAAAGCTTCTAAACTAAAACTTGTGGTGATGTGGTGTGCAGCCCAGGGACTGTGACACAATTTGTTTTTATTCAAAGCAGACTGTAAAAATTTGGTCTAAAATCTAATTTGGTCTTTAGATTTGTATGTTGGATGGGGAAAAGGACAGGGGAATATTGAAAGATTGTATCTCTGTAGCAGTGTGGAGTGTTACTGTGGGAATCTTTCAAGATTGCTTAAAGAATGAATAAAGTATGCCTTTCTAAGATGCATGCATATCATACATACCTATGCTGCTTTTGGCAATAGTTGAGCCATAGCTATCTCATAAATCTTCAATGTTGGTTAGGATTAGTCAGTAAACCAGATAGGTTAGGACCAAAATTTAATTACAAGTCCTCACTGAAAGTTATTGTCTTCAATATTACCAGCAGTTTTTTATGTGCCAATCTTTAGCATCGTTCTAGCCCAGGCCTGCACAACTTGCGGCCCGGGGGTCACATGCTGCCCACAGGGACTCACTGTGCGGTCCGCAGGGGGTGAGTAGGGGTGAGGCAAGCCAAGTGGTGAGATGGGAGGAAGCGGATGGGGGCGGGGCGAGGCGAGGGCGGGGCTTTTCGGCCCGCAGCTGGTATTTTTGCAGTAATATGGCCCTCGCTACTTTCTGAGTTGTGCAGGCCTGTTCTAGCTGATTGAGTAGTCAAGTTAATAAGATTTCCATCCTAGTCTTTGAAACCCTCAGTGAAATTTTCATGACATTCTAAGGCTCTACTTCACTCTGTGATCATAACCTTGCACAACTGTTAATGAATCTGGAACAAGTGAACTTCCTCCTCAAGAATGAAACTTAGGAATGTGAGAAACAGATTTTTGTTTCCTCAACTGTTCTGAGTTGAACTCACTGCCAGAAGAAACAAGTAACCGTGGACCTTGTTATCTCCAACTGGGAATATAAAATTCTTCCTTTTATTCCTGTTAATACCATTGATATGGTACATGCTTTCCAGACATAAAGGAGCAGTCCCTGCACCAAGGAATTTAGACTGACTATTGAACTGAGCCATTCTGCAATAACTTATTTTAAGTATTTCTGTAACATGTCAAGTTTGTCAAATGTTCTGGTGTTCTGTGAACCAAAAAGTGCGAGTAATTAATTAGTCACCTTTCATTGTAAAATAAATCTGGTTTCAACTTTCATTTGAAAAAAAATACTTTTAAACTACTAGCAATGAAAGATGTTGCTGTCTGACACTTATTTACTTTCCAAAACTGTAAGTTAAGATGAACAATGCCTGCTATTCTAGCTTTACACCATTTTCTTTAAGAGTGGTAGAGTGCTTCTGAAATGTTTTTTAAACAATTTTTAAACAATACTTCCTTCTTTATAGGCTTCCTGCAAAATGTTACTTAGAAAAAAGCAGCCTCTTCAGCCTTCCATCTCCCATCATGGAATCTTTTGAGGAAAAAATAATTTTGGGGATTGCAACTTTACCTTGGAAAACTGATCACAACATAAACTGATTATCTCCATAGAAAAGATTTCAGTGGTGGGAAGAAATTAAGATAACCTACAAAATGGGCAGGCGAGGGCGGGGAGAATCATAGGAGGATACATATGGTGCTTGGAAGTCTCATTTAAAAGAGAAGATGAGAGGCAAGGTGCATGATGTGAATGTTGAATTTTCATTATCTGTGTTACAGAGCTGAATGACTTCTTTCTAAAGTGTCCATCCTATTCTATGCAAAGAGAAAATCCAGTTCAATAACGTGGATTATGCCTTACCTGTATGACATGACTTGTGTTTTATCTAAAATGTGTGTTCGGTTATGTTGGAAAAACATTCAACATACTGAAAATATCAAGAGCATTCAATTCACTGAAAAGAGCTTGTTTAAAAGTAAACAGTAAAATTGTCCTTAGTCACCAAATGTCAGGATTGTTTGAGGAACTACATCTGAAATTGTATGTTAGGTTGGAAGAGATTCTAAAACACTCTTCCTCCTTATTGGAGGAAAGCTTTGCCTCTTCAAAAGAGGCTGTTTGCAAATGTCAGCATTTGACAGCTAAGCCTTAATGTGTGCTGCAAAAAACAGGGTGTCTGTTCTTTCAGACTTCTCATTGATATGTGGTATTTATTGCAGTCTCCCTAGAGCATGTGTTTGCTTTTGTGAATTGTTAAATATATCTAACACTTGTTTAGGCATCTCTGCCTATCAATATTGAAAAGTCATTTTAAAAGATCTTCTGACGTTGTTGAACCTCAAGGTGTGGATAAGAAATCAATTGTCCAGACACTTCTAAATCTCAAGATTTTCTTGATGTTGTGAAGGGCATTCCTGTTCTCAGTGGCAGAGGGACTGAGGATAATGGATATGATGAAAGGGAGAGATTTGCAGCTTGGGGATTTTACCAATTTCAGGAAGGGAGAAGGTCTTCTGACTTGCCAAGGGAAAGAGGCATTCTTTGCAGATAGATTTTATTTTTGCATCCTTCCATGGAAGTCTTAAACATAGAACCAAGCTATGATGGCTGTGCCAATTCCACAGTCAAATTAGCAGCTGAGAAAATTGAACATTGCTTCTATGAGCTGGTGTTACAGAGGCCCAGTATCCCTGCCTCCTCCAAGATCCACCTGTGACAAAGGAGCTATATGGGAAAATGAGTTGCAGACATCCAAACCAATGTTTTTTGTTAGATTCTAAAATTCTAAGCCATGAGCTTTTTTGCCTCATCTTTGCAGTCCAGTTCTTTGAGTAGTTTCCCTATGAGTGTTCTAGTTCAGGTGTGCATGCACTTCTCAATCCATTGATTGGAGATCTGGAGTTCTGATTTTTGTCGCAGATGAGTAATTAACTTCCACCATTTAATTGCTCCTGGGGAGCTATTCAGCTTCCTTTTGTTGGAATAAGTATTTCCTGAAGGAAATCAGTCGTTTTTGTGGTCATATATTTATAAGGACCACAGATAATATTGCACTTGCTGTGAACATGTGATTTTTCTCTAATTGCAATACTAAGTAATTGTTTTTCCTCTGGTGAGTAAATTGACACTTAATATAAAAGTACATAAACGGTCTTCACAGCTATCACCTTATGTACTTTATGTGGAGGACTAGTTCTGAAACTAAGGGATCTAATTTTAGAGTTAAACCTGAAACCCCTGATTTCTATCCTTTCCCTAAGACCTAGATTTTAAAATTAAACCTGAATGAAAAATGTTGAAGCATTTTCCCCATTGTGGCCAAATCTGGTTTCTTTAGCTTGGCCTGTTTGCTGGTGACATTGCATTACTGTTCATCTGGAAGATCAGTAATTCACATTTTCAGTGCTGGTTAAGTCTCAGATAGTAAATAGTGGTGAATTTCTGAAATCCTTAGAGAACACATTACCACTGCTTAACGTTATTAAAGCCCCTTCCGGAAACACCTGTGTGTCCTTATAGGCTTGGAGCAGTAAACTAACTTGATTTGTTGATTGAAAATATTGAAAGGAAGGCATATCAATTACTTTATTCACTGTTTTGTTTTCCTTTTCACTGTTCATTGCCCATGGGGTTTGGTTGACAATTTTATTGAGGATGGGAGAGTGGTCTTAGGAAGAATAGATGGGGAAGCAATATTCTACTGAAAGATTTTGGATTTGGTTTAGAAAGAATGGCCTTCTAATCGTCCCTTATTCTGCAAGCCCTCCCTACATCATCCCAGAAAGCTCAATGTGAAGAGGGCTTTCAAGAGTTGAGCCTTGAATTATAAATCCTTAAACTCATCCTCCCTTTCAAATGTTTTCATAACTCTGCCTTGTTAGGGCTTGTCTTCTGCTAATGCAATTACTCAGTTTGAATACCTGCCTGCTAGTGCTGATTATGAAGTCGTCTTCTTTCAAAAGACTGCACACTTCTGAGTGCTATTGTTTGTATGAGATTATGCTACGTTTTAAGGTAGTTGCAAAAGGGATTTTAAAGAAACTCCATGTACTTTACAGGCCAGTTCCATCTGCAAAAATATATGCAGTTATTAGCTCTTGGACAGAAAAACTAGTTTGGCCTACATGGCTGTATTACATAACATGAGATGCGGAGAGAATAGCTCCTATGCCATTTAACATTTTCTATACATATCTGTATAGTGTTAACTCCTCTCCCCCACATTAATCTGCTTTGCTAATAATACTGCATCCATCTGGCACTTGCTACTGCAGCAGAAATTCTGTAAGTGGTTATGAAGTAAAGGAATTGTTCAAACAGAGAGATGATGCACAGGGCAGATGCTTGCTGGTTACAGCTATATAAGTACCATTTGATACCATCATTTTACTGAATGTTCTCACCATACCTACATGAAGATAACTAACTCATCTCCAAGGTTTAAACTGCTCTCATGTTTCATTCCCCTCATATTCCTTTCTTATTGTTTCGATCCTGCTGCCCTGTTACATAATTTTAATTATTATGAAGTATCAAAATTGAATTCATTAAAATATTTTATTTGCTAATGATATCATCTGTGCAGGATTCTAATTCCTGGGTTTCAACTCTGTTAGAACTCCCCAAGTTCTGAAGGAGTCTGGACCTTTAAAAATTAAAGTACTATGGTTTTATTAAGGGCTAGTGGTGCCCAAAGTGGCTTCTCATTAGAGTCCAAATTCTGCTACTCTTGTTTGCATTGAGTAGTACCTTTCTCTGAAGGAAGTCTAACTCATCTCAGTGGGACTATGTGCATATTAAATTATTTTAAAATAGCAAAATAAATATTGTCATTCTAAAAGCTTGTACTGAAGCATTAAGGCTATACATTTTATTTGTCATTTGCAGAAGGCTAAGTAGGGAGAAAACTTGCAACAAAATGTTAATTCTATAGCTGGATCACTTAAAAACTAAAAATCTTAAGTAACATACCACATAAAAAAGAGAAGGCAATGACATAATATAGAACAATGGCTTCTATTATAGTAGCACTCACCTGTTCTGTAACTTGACACACTTGCCTGGCATACAAATGGTGGCAAGAGCTAGTAAGCCATCTATCACTAGTTATTATGAATGCCACTATGCCTCAAAATAATGCCATGTAAAGAAGGGCAGTTTTTGGTGGGAGAGAAGTAGTTTGGCATTTGGATTTTGAAAGGGTGAAATAGAAATTGTAACTTAGGCTATGTCTACACTACCGCTTATGTTGGTATGACTTATGTCACTTCAGGGTGTGAATAAGCCATCCTCTGAGCGACCTAAGTTACACCCACCTAAGCACTAGCATGGACTGCACTATATCAGTGAGAGAGCATCGCCCACTGATGTAACTACACCCATTCTTTGCGGGTGGATATTTTATTATGCCTCCAGCTACACTAGAGAGCTTACTGTGGCACAACTGCATCAGTGTTAGATCTGTCTCTACACAGGTCTGAACCACAATCCTGGTGCTAAATTTCACACTACAGGACAACTGCACCTTTTTTTTTTTCAGCCAGTGCTCCAGCAAGGGCACTTACTCTCAGGTTTTTGCTCCCCACCCTTTGCCCTTCTTGGGTGGAGATACATGTTTCATTCCCTTTGGGTGATGGTATTTCTAGGCTGCACAATTCCCTGCCTTCACTGTGTTGTTCCTGGCACAAAGCAACTGCCTAAGCACTCTTGCTTTTCTCTTCAGAGACTGATAACAGAGTGGTTGTCAGACAATACCAAACAGTTCTTTCTAGGGAAGCCTATTTTAGTCTTAAGGTGAAAAAGCACTGCAAAAAAAATTAAAAACATTAGAAACCACATGCATGTTAATAAGCTTACCAAATGCCATCCCAACTTTGACAGTGGCTCTAGCAGGAGCAAGTTCCTCACAGCTTCAGCTCAGATCAAGCACAAGCTTTTGGGGCCTTAGTAGGTTTACTTGTTCCAGCCCTTCCCGAAGGATTGAGGCCTTCTGAGGACCAGGGCCTAGATCTGTTTACCAGATCAGGAAGAAGGCCCTGAGTCTGTTTAAAATGAGGCTATTTTAAACAAAATTCTGTTGGTGCCTGGAGAATCAACTTTGAACTCATACATACATAACTACCTCTCCGGGGAGGCTGCAAGGACTGATGACAGAAGTACATTAGCATCTCCCCCCTTACTAGAGAATGTACATAAAATGGCACAATACCTACACAATTGCATTTTAATACAATGTACCCCAAAATTATTAACCCGAATTCTATAAGGTTTAATTTAATTCAATAAAGTTTGTTCAGGATCGTGTCTGTCACGCTGAACACCTCTGAACTTTTGGGAAAGTTCAGAGCGAGAGCTCCAGTATGCTTCTTGGACACACCTCTAGTTCATGTCAATTAATTCGAAAGACAAGTTACTATAACTGGGTATTTGAACGGCAATTGGTGAAGAAACTAAAGTATATCATACTGTCCTATATTTTCAATTGGCAACATGTGGCTACATATTCACAGTGACAATCTGGTTTGGGTTTGCAAGTCAAGGTTACAGATCACTATCCCTTTGCCAGTGGGTACATGGTTAAGTTGGGATGGGTGGAAGTAGGTGTGCACTTAGGCAGAAGCTGTTTGAAAACTTGAGGCAGAGAGAGAGCACACATAGCTGGAAAACATTTTTTTCCCCCAATACTGCACTGCTGCAAACATAATTTATGTGTAGAGAAAGGGCTCTGGACAACTAACCATCTGTAACTGAAATTGACCATTCAAAAAGGGTGATATACCTCCAGAAGTCCATTACTGGTACACAGAAGTCTTTGATAGCTGGCTCTGCAACATCTAATCAATAAACTGTAAAATGAGAAAAGTAATAAAACATTTTTTAAGTTTAAAATTGCTTCTGAATTCCCTAGTCAGCCTTAATTAAAAGTATTAAATGCATTTAGACATCACTTCCAAAAAATAAATGCATCTAAATTGTTATCCAGTGTGACATATAGTGCTGCCTTATTTTAGTAAGCCTGAACAAAATAAAATACAATAAAAATGTAATAGCTATTTGAAATCTCTACTTTGTTTAAATGTTTAAAATACCACAGAACAAAAAACAACAGAACATAGCTGCTCTCAAACATACATCCAAGAAGCAGCTTCAGGGAATATATCCATCACTCCATAAATGTTGGAACATTATCACCCAGGATGAAGAGAAAGGGAGATCACAAAACAGACAATCCCATAAATGTTATAAGCCCCAGGAAGCCAGACTACACAATGCTTAATATTATGGCCCTGGGGCATCTTTTCCTACTGCACATCTGCTTCATTTGAGTGTCTCCGATCAGCATGGCAAGGCTTTAGATCAGCAAACATACTGAGCAGTGCTGACGGGAGCTACGAAGGTACCTTTTCAACCGGGTGTGTGTGTGTGTTTAGGGAGGAGATGTCACAAGTGTTCACAGACACAGGAAAAAATGAGCTGTGTGGCCGAGGGGCTGCTCTAAGTATTGCTTTACCAAAACTGTGCTCCCAGATTATGATAGACCTGCCCCTTTTTTCAGACCACTTTAAGCTCTAAATCCAGGACTATATTTAACAAAATATTTAAGTCCCTCCTGCATTTTTGGGAGGACTAAATTACAGCTGCACTTAAGCTTCAGTTAAATCCATGTAGTTTTCAGTCTGCTTTGCCTACTGACTCAGATTTTAGATGCTTTTGATATTCATTCATCTTCTCTACTTTGTTTTCAACAGAAGCCACTGGTGCCTGCAATTTATCAGGTTTTGAGTGGCTATATTCGAATAAGCTTTTAAATGAACACTTAGGGCTGACTGCAGGGTATATTACTTTTGATGTCTGGCAAGATGGCTTGTGGTCTGAGATGTTACAGCAAAAATATTGTTTATCTGAATTTCTTTTCCTTTTAGGTATATTTTCTTTATACCAAAAGCCCCAGGCACCAATCCAGACATGAAGACAGGCAAGCCAAAAGCAAGAAAGCAGTTTAAAACAGATTTTTAACTATTGCTTTGGCGCTACAAAGCAAAAGGCCAGATGCTCAGATGATGGAAATCAGCATCACTCCACTGAGGCCAATGTGTCTGCTCCAGTTCTTATCAAAAGCTCATTTCCTGTCCTCCTTATTAATCCAAGGCTGGTGAAGTTGTTGTGTTGGAGCAAGTTACTTTATTCCCTGTCTCCTCACGAGCAGAACAATTTGTTTGTGCAGCTGACGGGATAAAACTCTTGTCTTTGGGTTGGGAAGTTGTGGTTTCATATATATTTGGTACTGACGCTGCAGTGAAGCAAGCAAGGGAGGATTCTGCATCATTAGTAGTGCTGGCCCAGTCCCACAAACAGACTTGGGCATTGCGGTGCTTGGCATGGTACTGCCTCTCAAATCACAAGAACAGCATTGTGATTCACAAAGTATAAGTTTGGGGGAGGCTCCCTATAAAACAAATGGGGAGAGATAGTGCCTTAGAATGTGATTCACAAAAGCCATTATGCTAGGTGGCAAGCTGCCTCAGGTAGCCAATGGGAGATCCCAATGAGATGGGCATGTCCTAAGTCCTGCCCCCTCTCATGGAGTTAGGGCCCTAAATCCAGGCTACAGGAAGGTGCCTATCTCTGTTAGTGGTTCACAACTGGAGCCAAGGAGACTTAGGCACCTGCCTCATTCACATAAATCAGAGAAAGAGGAGGTGGCGATGCTCACCATACAACGTTTAGCCCAGTAGTTAGGTCACTCACCTGGGATGTGTGAGACCTAGGTTGAGTTCCCTCCGCTGCCTGATGGGAGAGGTTTTGAAGAGGGGTCTCCCTCAGTCTCTGAGTTGTGTTGTGATAATTGGGCTGACGAAATATAGAAGATGATACAATAACCTGTAACAGGGTTGCAACTGTCTAATCATACAAATCCAAACACCGTTGCCCTGCCTCTGCCCT